>OX493403.1:3002500-3253399 GCA_950371165.1 Lacanobia oleracea
TCGCATCAAAGAACACGCATTAGTAAATTAAAATTCTGACGAAAGGAAAGGATATGCTGAGAGGAAAATAACGTTCGCGACCCTTTGTGGATCTTACTTATGTTTCTGAGTGCGGAGGTACTTGTCTTTGGTAAAATACGGTAAATGTTTATTGATAATAAAAAAAATTCGCAGGTAGCTTCTATGGGCCACCCTTTCCTCTACAAAAAGAGTTATCTGTAGAACATTTATTGAAATCTTGATTAAGTTTATGAGCGGGTATGCTCAAATTAACAGGACACCGAAAGATTGATACATAATTGGCGTTCGTTTGATCCCGTACTGCATTGTTATTACTTAACCTTTAGTTATATAGTTATTTGGTAAGATATTTAAAGATTTACCCTATAATTCGTACAATTTAGAAATAAAATTACTTGTAGTTTCCTCCATAGAAAAAAAATCTAAGTAATCTTTAAAAAAAAAATCCAATCAGTTTTAGAAAAACAACAGAACTACATACTTTCGTTAACGACATTTCTCATTTTCAAAATACGAGTATGTATGTGTTTTAATAATACGAACGAATTTTTTTTAATAAAATACCAGTAATTGATATTCTCGAACTGAATGAGAGAAAATTTAAAGCATGCAAAAAACGCATACTATGTAGACAAGCGTAATATAAACTGGAAGATTATATCCTCGATAAAAACGCTCGGCTAAATGCTGGTCCTGCTCCACAGTCACAGCTGCTTGGGTCCACTTGTTAGGTTTTTATATTTGGAAGAGATGCTCACCATCTTTTTTATAGGTTCTTACATAATTATTATAATTACTTATTTATTCTTTTTGATGTAGGAACTTAATCGTTGTTTTTATTAATTTATTTTTTATTATTTAGTCATTGACAACCATAGTTTTGTGTAAAGTAGAAGCATATTTTTCAAATTTTGTAAATGTGAGTACCATGAAGCCATTTACATTTTATGTGATTAGTTATAGTTTTACTTGTTGGACATAAACGAGCATGGTGGTTGAGAGCATGTCATACTCACTCAAATGTCTCGCTGATGGTCGCGCGTGGGTTAGATCATTCGGTTCCCTTCGAAATGGTTGAGCTGAAAAGTGCCGATACACGCGTCATGTTTGTGAACGGGCGCCGTCGGTTGAGACTGGTCATCTCTTAACTGCCATTGGCTTATTTTAATCTTTATATTTTAAATTCTTATAATAAGATTCTTTTTCTTCCTTTGCATTGTACTCACATGCAGAAGCAACAAGTATATGTTTTTCGTTTTTTTGTCGATGGCCACTCGCAGTTTCAACCTTAGAGAGTTGTCAACTACTAAACCGGACTTGCCTGTGTGGGCCTCAAATGAATTTAAGGCCCCCAGCCGAGGCTACAAACTTACATACTAAACTCCGCTCGCTGAGGGCACCCCCTGTGGGGTACGGACCTCTGCTCAACGGCGTCGTTTTGGGGGGGGGGGGGGGGCAGCAAGGGACTGGCTGGGTCATGTCATTATTTGGGGAGTTATTTATCACTACTGGCTCAGCTTCGCAGGCTGGCTCGTTAGGCAAAAGACGGGGGGGAGCATTACTGGGACGTCGCGACGGACCTCGGCGGCGAGGTCGGAATACGAAACGCGGTCTGTTTCTGTGTTTCTTGAGAGTGCTGGTTTCCCTGCAGCTATCTTAAAGGACGGTGATTGGGTCGTCAGGATCGACGAGAGTATGCCTAGGACGGCGAATCCTACTAATCTTGGAGGGAACGTATCGAGTAGCCGATGCGATTAAGGGGTTCTGGTGCTTTTCAGCAGATTCGATGAAGTGCTTAGTTAGACGCTTCATGAATTGTTTGATAGTTGGGACTTTGAGGTCGACATTTAGTCGGTCATTCCTAACGAACCACGGAGCGCCCGTGGCCTTTCGGAGAATTCGGTTTTGGATGGTCTGCATCCTATGGATATATCGTTCCTTTGTGTGTGCGAAAGCGGCACACGCATAGGTTATTATCTGACGTATGCACGTGGTATAGATGCGCAGTTTGCATTTAAGGGATAGCTTGCTGCGTGCATTCAGCATGGGATGAAGCCTACCGAGAGCAAAAGCAGCACGCGAGCGTACCGCCTTTATGTGCTCGCCAAAGGTGAGGTTTTTGTCAAGGATCACACCTAGATATTTAGCTTGCTTTTTCCAAGGGATCGGCTTACCAAACATGGTGATCAGACTAAGGGGGGGTGGAGTTCTAGTCCACGGCTTGTAAAACAAGACCGCCTGACTCTTCTCCGGGTTGACTTCAATCCTCCATTTCCGGAACCATGCGCCTAGGGCGTTGGCGGATCTTTGGAGGACAAGTATATGTAACTTAGAATTTTATAAAACAGAATATGATTTAAAAGAGTGTCCGTGGAGTTTCTTGTACGTTCTTCTTCATATAGATCTACGCTTTGGAACGTGCAAATAGCTTCCATGTTTTTGACTGACCGACCTTGACGTTTCAAAAGTGCCTATGAATGGTTTATTTGAAATAAAATTCTTTGAATCTTGAATCTTGAAAAACCTAAATTAGCGCGCGTTCTGTTCATTCTAGCTCAGCCGCCTCGCTTCCCCCCTTACCGCTTTAGTCCTGCTTCGGCCGTCGGATATTGAACTCTGTGTTTTGCGCTTACAACAGTAAACTTCTATCTCCTAGTTTTTAAAACGCTGTTTCTTTTATGGAATCATCTAAATCTAAATGACTCTTCCCGCCCTGGGCGAAAAAAAAAGGAAGTGTCAGATTCTTACTGACTAAAACCCATCCGTGTTCCTCCTAATGCCTTTGCGTTCCAGGTCTTGAGAACAAATTCCACAAACCTAGCAGAAACGCTGTAAGGCTACTGTGTTGATCATATGAGAGAAAACAACGAGAGGGGACGGCCTACGAGAACAAACACAGATCTGATTGCTGATATTCTTCAGAAGGGCTACGTGTGCAGTACTCGTAACCGGATTGCCTGTATGACCACCAGGTATATGTATGAACAAAAACGAAGCAAAAGAAGTAAGTAAGGATCGTCGCAGGCGGTTCTATATTTTCTGCCGACAAATAATACATATATAAACTACTTTACATGGGGGCATGTAAAGTAGTTTATATATGTATTACTTGTATGTATGTATCTATACTTCCACGTACCCAAAGGGTAACCAACGGAACCCTACTACTAAGCCTCCGCTGTCCGTCCGTACGTCCGTCTATCTGTCAGCGGGCTGCATCTCAAGAATCGTAGGTAGAATGTTGAAATTTTCACAGATTGTGTATTTCTATTGCCACTATAACAAGAAATAATAAAAATTAAGGTTTATGGTACGGGACCCTTCGTGTGCGAGTCCGACTCGCACTTAGCCGGTTTTTTTTTTTTCAGTTTTTCAATATTCGCTTTATCGTTCGTGATTACGAAATCTTAATGGCGCGAAGGACCTCAAATAAAGCGAATTAAGCAATAAGGTAGAGTGAGTTATTGCCAACAGTAAACATATTTAATTTGCTTAATTTATTACCTACTAAATACAGGGTGAAACAGAAACAATGCTAAATCAGAAAAAGGGTCAATGAACTTATTTATCACTATGAAAGACTTTTTCATTAGGCCTCCCGCAAGATGCACCGATGACAGTCCACCTTGTGGGAGGCCTTATGAAAATGTCTAAACAAAAGGCTTGGATGGAAAACCCTGAGGTGAGGGACGCGGGTAGCCGATTGATGCACAGGACCGGTTGTTGTGGTGACACTTGGGAGAGGTATATGTCCAGCAGTGGACGTCTTTCGGCAGATGTGATGATGATAAACATCGAAAACGTGAAAAAGAACTACACTATCAATACATACAAATATAATCATGAATGTTTTTTAAATAAAGCTCTACGCGTTTGAAAAATGTTTTTACAAACATCAAAAGACTGACGCGACCTTTTGTGAAAAATAAAACGTTTTACAGTTTAATTTTAAATAAACAATAATTCTAGGACAAAGCATTGTAATATTTATTAAACATTAAATAAATGAAACTTCAATACCTAGCTTTTTAACCGACTTTAAAAATTATTTTTTTATTCGAAAGCCATATTGAGGTGGTCCCATTGTCAGCAAGTCAGAATGGGATCCCACGAAAAATGTTTGTTCAACTATGTTTTCGCCAATTGTTAACCGATTTGGGTAATTCTTTTTTTGATTGGAAGACTATTTTATCGGACTGGTCCTATTTAAATTTGGTGAAGATCTGATGAATAACTTCGGAGGAAGATAACGGAACTCTTCAATAAATGATAGCAAATGGATCGGGATTTCTGTAATCGAATGTCTGTTGATTGTTTACACCAGTTCATAACATAATATCACACCGGCATGCTGGGCTTGTGGTTTCACTTTTTAGTGATACCTGCGTACAACTAAAAAGTGAAAAATAAAAAACTTTTCAACAAAAACATAAAACCAACTTCCAAAAACAAAACACTACAAAGTAAAAAATAACTTCAATTTTGGAATTCGGTGTTCAAAAACGAAATAACCAAAAACACCGACTTCCGAAATTGAAGTTATTTTTCACTTTGTAGTGTTTTTTGATAAAAAAATTGATTGTCTGTAAAGTTGAAAAAGGTATTTTTTTTTTTTGTATTTTGTCACACCTTGTGTTAGGTCACTTGTTCTACAGTGGTTATACCAGAAACAGTGGCTCAGTTTAAGAATCTAAGAAACTACCAGAGATATATATCTGTCTCTTTCACCCAATGTAGCCGTCGGTACATGAACTCGTCGAAACCAGTCGGGAAGCGCGTACGACGCGTGGTGTTTGTGTGCAAAGATAATTTTGTTTAAGTGACAAAAAAAAATAAAAATAAGGTAAGTTTTCTTTTGTTCCAACACGTGTCTAGTATGGTATTTGAATATTTTTACATTTCCATTGTAGTTTGTACTTATTTAAGAATGTTTTCCTGTTCTATTCCTCTCGAAATATAGGTTAGCTTTTTTTATGTGGTAGTTTGTATTCAAAATGTCGGCAACGTCCACATCGGCTCAGATCACGTAAGTGCACAGTGGATCATGAGCCACTGTGTACTAAACTGGTATTTTTTGTAATATTTTGATTAAAATACAGATTCTCAAATCAGTACTGAAAGTATGTATGTTGCAATGTTTTGGTAATGAATTAAATTCAAAAACATATTCTTATTTCAGAATGCCTCGTCCAGAAAAGCCTCGCACCATCGGGAATCATTCGGAAGAAAGTATGAAGCAAGCTCTTCATAGCATTCAGGGCGGAATGAGTGTTAGGAAAGCTTCTAAGATCTTCAATATACCTTTTACAACTTTAAGGCGTTATTTTAATAAATTTAAAAGTTTTGGGTCTGTGGAAAGAATGCGCTTAATCCCTAATTATGAAGTAAGAAAAGTTTTTGATAATAAACAAGAAGAAAGCCTTAAAGAATATTATAAATATTGTTCCTCAATATTTTACGGGTTGTCGGAAAAAGAGTGCAGGAGAGTAGCCTACCAAATGGCGGAAAAAAATAATATAAAGATGCCTGATAACTGGGTGAACAATAAAATAGCTGGAAAGGAATGGTTCAGGAAATTCAGGCAAAGGCACAAAGACCTCAGTTTGCGGAAGCCCGAGCCATGCAGTCTTGCTAGAGCCACGGCCTTCAACCGTTCTAATGTGGAGATTTTTTATAAAAACCTAGAAAGTTTATTGCAGAGGTTTCCCGCTTTTAACGATGGAACTCGTATCTTTAACCTGGATGAAACATCGACCACTACAGTTCAAAAACCGCAGCGTGTTATTGCACCAAAAGGCCGCCGAAACGTTGGTAAAGTCACTAGCGGAGAACGTGGCACATTAGTCACTACGTGTTGCATAATAAGTGCAGGAGGAATAGCACTTCCTCCCGTTATGGTATTTCCACGAAAAAATTTTAAATCTTACATGACGAAGAACACTCCTCCAGGAACATTGGGGCTGGCTGCGCCTAGTGGATGGATGAACACCGATATATTTCCAGACGTCATAAAACATTTCATCAAGAATACCAATTCTACAGTAGAAAACCCTACTTTACTTATATTAGACAATCATGAGTCCCATTTATCATTGAATGCCTTGGACTTAGCGAAGACTTCGGGTGTTCATATTTTGACCTTACACCCACACACTTCCGCAAAGTTACAACCACTTGATGTCGGTATATATGGACCATTTAAATCTTACTACAATGCAGCCATTGACTCGTGGATGCTGCGAAACCCGGGCAAACCTATTACTATATATGAAATAGGTGAAATCGTGGGTGTTGCTTTCCTTAAAGTAATGACGCCTGTAAACATAATCAACTCATTCAAGAAGTGTGGAATTTATCCGTTTGACCGCAATTTATTCACTGACGATGATTTTATGCCAAGTTCCGTAACTGATCGCCCGTATCCTGACGATGAAGAACAAAGGCCAAGTCAGATCGTGATGTCAAGTGTCGTTGCTGGAACAGACCAAACTCACATTAGAGATGAAGCTTATGCTAATGCCGTGCAGCGAATTCAAAGAGTGCAATCGGATGACACTGTGTGTTCAAAAAGTGACGAAGATCTTGTGCCTGTCGATGCAACAACTATCCATATTCCAGCGAACGAAGACGGTGACACTTCCGGTCAGTCAACTACATTGCAGATAAATGCGGAAAGGGAAGGTTCACCTTCAATACTTGACTCTGTGAGCCAAGATGACTTTGCAAGAACAGTTTCACAAATTGAACCAGAAGTAACACCCGGGACATCTTATATGTCTGCATTACTGAAACATCCAAGTTCTCCAGCCATTACGCCTAAAACTCCTGAAAAAAGTCACGTTCCGCTTAGTTTGATCAGCACAAATAATGTTAGTTTCATATCGCCGTTCGTATTCCGAGATCCAATTAAAGCCGGGCCAAGAAAATCAATTCGAAAACCTAGAAAATTAGGTCGAAGTATGATAGCTACCGATACTCCCGAAAAAACCATGATCGAGTTAGCTAAAGCCAAGACCACTAGACAGAGGGATATCAAACGAAAGAAAATTGTTAAAAAAGTGCTGCAAGATGATTCCGATGAAGAAAATGATGAGGCTGTAGTTCAATATCAGGAATCAGACGAAGATAGCGAGTGGCTTGAAGAAGACGTAGACATGGAAATTGCTGCCATGACTGAACGTGATTTAAAAAGGCCTTTACTTCGACCTCCGATGGAAGGCGAATATGTTCTGGTAGAATTTTCAACAAAAAAACAGAAACTGTTTTACATTGGAAAAGTGTTGGAAAGCAGAAATGAACATATGGAATATTACATCAGTTTTTTAAGGAAGAAAACTCCAGGCAAATTTTGTATGCCTACGGTGCCGGATCTGTCACTTGTTAAAGAAGCTGACATCAAATCTATATTGCCGAAACCCTCTGTCGGTGGCAGCACGATACGTCAACAGTCTTATTACTATTTTTCAATTGATTTATCTCAATTGAATGTGCAGTAGAATTGTATGCCAAAGCATTGCCATAAGTGATTTCTTTAATTTTATTACCTTTATCTAAAGATAGTGATTATCATGATTCAAATTCTCGACTGAGTAAGAATTTAATTGTGGTAGGTAGCCAAAGCATAAATTCGTTTCTTTTGTTTTTTACTAAGTTTAAGGTTAAGTTTTTGATTGATCTCGGGATTTTGATCTCATTTTGAATTAATATTTGTTTTGTTTTAGACCAATGAGGTATTTTCGTTCCTATTTTATAAAAAATGAATATTATCATGTTATTTTATAAGGTTTGTGCTCGATGTTAAGTTTTTGAAGATTTTTACATTAAAATTTATTAGAAAAAGTTTAAAATTATTTCTATATTAATACATGTTGACATATTGCCTAATAAATAAAGAATAACTATCTTATTACTTGTTTCATTACTTGTGATTAGTACAAACTATCCACTGTGTACCACTACGGTCCACTGTGTACTTTGGGGTGAGCCAGTGTGCCAAACCTATGGTACACAGTGGCTCATTTATGTTTTTTTTTAAAAGGTACAATATTTACATTCTGTCTTACATTTACTTAAAAATGACTGTACATTTTAAAAGCACATTAGTTCCACTATATTCATTCCGAATTTCGATAACCTAACTTAAATAGGTGTTAAAAAATACGCCTCGGAAAAAAAGTGAGCCACTGTAGAACAAGTGACCCTACATTATTGAAGTTTTCATACGGATCCCTAACTTTTTCGAAAATTTCATCAGGGATAATATAGAATTCTAATGGTGAAAGAATTTTTCAAATCGGACCAGTAGTTTCGGGGCCTATTCAAAGAAACAAACAAATCTTTCCTCTTTATTTTAGTGTAGGTGTCATACGATACAGCTCGAAAAACTTTTTTAGAAATTTTATAGTTTGAACATACTCGAAATGTATTTATTTACGTAACGCGTCCATGTTTAGGTCACAGAAGTCCATATTTAGACGAAATTTTTACAGGTTCGGTCCAGTAGATCCGGAGAAACTGGCTGTGACAGACGGAAAGACAGACAGACACCTGAGTGATCCTATAAGGGTTCCGTTTCTTACGGATGTTCGGTACCCTAACAAGACGCGGAGAAGAGTTCATAGAGGAACAGTTATAAAGGCTTATCAAAAAATAAATAAGAACGTAAAAAGGATTGTCCCTTCACGAAACACGAGTCATTCCTTTGTGAGAACAAAATATAAGTGATGTTCGTCCCGAAGGAGCGCGGACGACAACTTGGGCAATTTATGGCATATCGGCTAGTTTGAGCTCAGGTATGTAAAACTATAATAAAATATGTTGGTATTTTCTATTTAACTAAGGTTATTTAGTAATAGTCGAGACCTCACAGGGTATCAAAGTTCAAAGCATCTAACCTACATATTTCAGTTAGTTTCAGTGACTTTCGGTGCCAACGACACAATTATTTATATGGCCTACAGATAGAGTTCCGAGTCTGGCTGTTTGTGTATGTGAGTTTTTATGTTTGTATGTTTGTGAATGCACCCACAATACATGAAAAATTTCTAGTGCGGGGCAACGTTTAAAGAAACAGGTATAGTATACAAAATGGTGGTCGGGTCAATTTTTTCCAAAAGTGTCGCATAAAAAAATGTGGTGTTTTTCGCAAGAACAATTGTATGCACCCTTCAAAGACTTCATAAAAAAGAGGTGGTAATAAAAGTGTTCAACCATTATCCGCCACATTTGAATTATCATTAGTCTGCAAAAATTACGATCCTAGTTGCACTTTCCTAAGATCTCTATGGTGAAGAATATCCACAGCACTTGCATAAATTGTAACAAATTCTTGTTCTGTCTACTTTTTATACCGAGATAAAACGTTAATACATATTTCATACGAGATCTTAAGTTCATACTCGCATCGAGATTCTACCAAGATCTTTGTTGTTTGTATATTGAAAGTAAAGGTAAATATTTCATACACAAATATTAAATACCTAAATATTCCTCCCTTGTAGTTATGTCTAAGCAAGACCCCAATGTAGATGGATATCTACCAAATACCGATTTCTAAACAAAAAACAATACAAATTATAAAATAACTTTAATTTTGGAAGTCGGTAGGTATTTTTTTTTTGGTTTTTGACACTGAATTCCGAAATTAAAGTTATTTTATACTTTGTAGTTCTTTTTTTTTAGAAGTCGTTTTTTTTTGTAAAAAGGTTTTTAAAAAAAGAAAAAGCGTCCGGCGTGATGTTATGTTATGAACTGGTGTAAAAAATCAACAGACATGCTCCTTGACTACTGAAGTACCTTTGGTACATCCCAAATAATATATACATATATTGGCCGTCGGCTAAAGCGAGGAGTAATGCGGATGTTAAAAGTGTATATTAAAAATACTTTTTAACAAAAAAATAAAACCGACTGCCAAAAACAAAACACTACAAAGTAAAAAATAACTTTAATTTCGGAAGTCGGTGTGAACACCCACCGTTAAAAAGTTTTTTTTTTATTTTTCACTTTTTAGAGGTACGCAGGTACCACTAAAAAAGTGAAACCACAAGCACAGCGTTCCAGCGTGATATTATGTTATGAACTGGTGTAAACAATCAACAGACATGCGATTACAGAAATCCCGATCCATTTGCTATAGTTTATTGAAGAGTTCCGTTGCCTACCTCCGAAGTTCTTCATTAGATATACCAAATTAAAATGGAACCAGTCTGAGAAAATACTTAAGGCTTACATAATTGGCGGAGAAATCGGTGAACATACATAAAAAAAATACATACAGCCGAACATAGAACCTCCTCCTTTTTGAAGAAGTCGGTTAAAAATGAGCCTATAATATCTTTTTCTTGAAAATAGACAGATATTTGCTTAGTTTATAGTTATAACCAAACGATGGAAAATAATATTTCTAGAATTAATCAGCAGACAAAGTTTTACAAGTTTATTTAGACTTGAAACATGTCCGAAGAGATTCGATTAATTATAATGGGTTCCGTCGAAGCGTAGTGAAATCTCGTTATAACTAACGTTGGTAAGCACGGCGTTATTCTAAATATTCCCATTACTATGCTAAAACGACGGTCAGCAGCTAGAGTGGACTAAGTTAGAGGCGGAGACGTTTCTAATAAAGAAGATATAGACTTATTTTCGGTTTAAAGAACTTCATTCCTCATTAAGACGTTCATTACTTACATCAGCAGAATACATTTTATGATAAATTATGTTAAAACAGTGCGGGTAGAAGAAGAAAAAACAAATAATAATATGTATGCATGGACTACGACGGTAACAGCAGGAGATGCTAAAGAAATACATGAAACCGTAAATCATAACGCGAGGATATCAATTTACGCGTATGTGCATGTACGAGTATGTAGAATCCACAAATAGGCACGTAAGCCTAATTTACACGATGAAATGTGTGTTAAATAATAGAAGTCTCATCTAACCTTGATGCATTCAATTTTATTGTATGCAACAGGACTGGCATATAAAATACTTGTATCGTGTAAGAGTGGCTCAATTCCAAGAAATCGAAGGACTGAGGACTGTTTGAAGGACCTCCACTCCACCCAGTAGGCAATGGCCATGTCAGCAGCAAAAATGTCTGTGAATTTGAAGATTTGAGGTGGGGTTAAGTTAATAGATAGCGAAATAGCGAATAGATTAGGTCACAATTTCACCTCCAACCAGCCCGCATGCAAGTTGAAAAACATTTCGAGCTACCGAGATATATCGTGATTGAAACATCGATACATCTCAGAGTACATACGTATGAATACCAATTGGACCTTGAGGGTGGAGAAGTTGGAGGCGCGCCATAACACCAATATCAAGTCGATCGTGATGTGCGTTCCGAGTCATCATTTGATGACCTTCCTCAAGGAAGAGTTTTGGCCGAAAGGTGTACGAGACACCTCAAAGCGCAACACGAAGCCGACACTTCGTGTACAGTAGTTTTTAAGTTCGTTGTATAAATGGTGTATTAGTTTATAATTATTGTTTTTATACTTATGTATGGATTGTGTTTATGGGCTTTAGGTAGGTAGTTGAAATAAAAAGAAAATATATAAATAAAAATGCATGATTGTTTCCCGTAATTTAATTAATTAAATTTGAATGCAAGTTGATTACAGAGTGCCAATTCTACTCATTTTCAAGTAGCGTTCGCATTTGCACTTCAGTCGCAATCTGTCAAACATGCATGTGTCATTGCATTTTTGACAGTTTGCAACTGACATGCGAATGCAAACGTTATATAAAACCAGAGACAAACTGGTCCCACGTATGCAACGTATGCAACGCATTATGACATCTGGACTCTTTATGTAAAACTATGCAATACGAGTAGAAACACACTTATTGTATGCAACGCAACATACGATACGATACCAAAGCGTTGCATACGTTGCGTACGTAGGACCAGTGTGTCTCTCGACTTATTGAATTAGTAGAATGAGCCCTATCGCGTTGGAATTGCCGATAGAGGCGCTAGCGTAGCTATAGGAGCCGATTGATCCGAGTTTATTTACAAAAACAATCGTCCTCGTCAAACCTTACTTCTCGAAACCTTTATACCTCGCTTCCATCAACATATCCCGCTACAGCTTATACCTTAAAACCACCCACAGCGTAGCCGTCAGGGCTGCACGGCAATTAGACAGCATTTTAATGGTACAGCGGAATAAGATATTTCTAGAATTATTGCAAAGTTTACCTATCCAGCCCTCGTTATGATGAGACTCAATCGGCTTTATTTCTTTTCTTAGGGGTTTGAAATAACGAGGAGCTCGTGGCTAAGTAATAAAAGCCGTACGAAAGGTTAAGCAACTTAGGTTATCTTTAAGCAACGCATGCCGAGATCGGTCTGTGGATGCGTGACCATCTTTACACACCGAGACTCATCCGTGCCTCGGAAAGCATGTTAATCCCTTGGTCTCAGCTGTTATTTGTAGATCTTGGCAGTCGTTACGGATTGTCAGAAGCCAGAATATCTGACTTCAGTCTTGCCAATAAGTACTGTGTTACCCAGTTACTGATTATGGAGATTTGGTAGGCAGCCACTCTACGTGAAACACTGGTATTGACTAGCAGCCGATCCTAGTATAATTGGGACAAGGCTGGGCTGGCTGGAAGATGAGGAATTTGAAATATCGATGTTTTGAAATGAGTTTAAAAAAAAATTGGTTGTCTGTAAAGTCGGTTTACGGAAGATAATTTACGTGATAACGTCATAAGAAAACAATTGAATTCTTAACAAACGCTAAGGCCGATCGTGCCTCTTTATCGCTTATTCCGCGCTCTCGCTTGCACGCTCGGCTCAGTCAGAACGTGACACATTTCGCGCGAGAAGCCGGCGTTCATCGATTTATAAGACGTTATCACGTCAAAAAATAAAATTAGTTTGTATGGATACATAGCCGATATGTTTAAATTGGTTGGCAACAAAGTTCTCGCAGGAAGTTTCAAGATTTTAACTTTAGGTATTTTGTTATTTTAAGGTTACATACATAAGCAAGTACATAAAATATCTTTGAGTATATATTTTTTTTTATTTATAGGTAAACAAAAAATCGTAGTTCCCAATCCATAGTTACCCATTGTTTAAAATTAGAGTACATAGTAGGCGGGGCCCGCTAGGGCCAGGCCAGTACCTGCCAGGGTTTTCTGCAAATAATTTTTTGCATAGAGTCACCGCGGCCCTGGAACACAAAGGGCACAGGATATTACAATGAACACGGATGGGTTTTAGTCAGTAAGTGTCTGACACTCCCACCTCCCGCTCTGGGCAGAACGAAGGTAATCATTTGATGATTTTCCTTCGTTAAAAAAATCATTTTGTGAAAGTGCATTTTGCGATCAATATTTAGCTTATCCAATGGCCAAATAAATAACGAATAGTTGAAAAATGCATCTTAGAGGCTGTCTCCAAGAGCGAAAGATTCGTTGCGATATTATCGTCGTACCACGTATTTTTATAACAACTCTTTGGACACACGGATATCTCTCGCTCGTGGCTACGGCTTCTTAACGAAATTGTTATAAACATTTAAACCATCGGTTCAGTTAAATACGGATCAAAAAACTCGCCCTTAGTACTAAACCTGTAAGTCCCGGCGTCGCACAAAGATTATTTCGCTGTTCAGTACAGTATATAATTTTAAATCCCAATAAATTAGCTATGAAGCCCACACATTATGATTAAAGCGCGCTTTTCATCACAACAAGTAATCCAGGGCCACGGCTTTGATAAGGTTCGTTTTATCAATACGTATCATCGCGTCACCAAGCGACGTCGACCCATATTTTTGAACTTCTGTCGAAAATCATATTTTTAGATTAATTAGAGACACTTTATCTGATAAAAGTTGAGTTGGGTTGCTAAGCGACAGATTGTATTTGATCCTTTTTAGTCTTTAAAAGTTAACGAGTAGGTAATAGTTGGCCAACCTATAAAATGTTACAATTGTGACGTGCAACTATGGAATCCCACACTGCGCGTAGCCCGACACGCACTTGGCCAGTTTTTTTAGAATTCTGTTTAATGCTAGAAACCCTATCTAATTAGCAATCTTTACATAAAGACTACTTAGGGCGAATTTGACACTGACAGCACTTGAACGAGTTCAGCTTGGCTTGATCGCGATCAGATTGAATTGGTGAAAATGGCCCTTAATGGTTAAACAAAGAGCTTTTAACTCGCCTCGGAATACAGCCAGTAATATTTTAATTCCAAATTATGTTCTTGACATTAAAGACTAAGAACATAAATGCCCCTGAGGAGCAATAAATTATTCATGGAAAATAAACAGCAATTACGTCAGAAAACTCTATGAGAACCGACATTTATATTAATTAAACTGGACGAAAAACTCGCTAAAACCTTCAAACCGATTTAGATACATAGATATAAGACATTCATTTGAATAAGAAGAATAAAAAACACTACACACGAAAGCCACGAAAGTATACCAATATCAGTATATACAATACCACACAGTATACAAGTACAGTATACCACAATAATACCAGTTGCATAATTACTTTTTTTTGTTTTATTGTTTGATGTGTTGTTATCTGTAATATTATAAAGAGAAAGATTTGTTTGTTTGTACTGAATAGGCTCTGAAACGACTGAACTGATTTTAACCATTTTCACCATTATGAAGCTAAATTATCAGGAAGCAACATAAACATCCATTATTAAAAAAAAAAGAAAAAAAAATCCTTTAAAAATTGCAGCGCGGACGAAGTCGCGGGCGAAGTGCTACTTTCAATTACTATCTATGAATCTTATATTATGGGTGTAAATTATCTAAATAAATGAATTTATTAGGATTATATGAGTCATAAGACTAAAACAAAATCTAGAAAATGCAAATATTAAAATGAAAACATGTGACATCAAAATGTCCTTTTCACAATTTATGTAACAGTTAATTGCACGGTGGCGCCATCTTAAATCAAAATGATATATTATTTCCCTCAGGTGGGTGACCTAACAAATCCTGTCGGATTGCTTATTACCATATTAAGTGAAGGCATTTGAATTATTTGCTTACATGTCGCCTCTATCTCTGAACGAAAACGGAAGTACCTGCAAACGCGCTAGTAGGTACCCAAACTATATTGTATTTTATACTAGCCTTCGTCCGCTTTATACTAGCATCACTCATGAAAATCTAGATTTTTGCAACAAAAAATTACCCTGTCACCTTCTCCAGGGTCCGTTTTACGCTATACCAAAGTCAAAGTCAAAAACGTTTATTTCAATTAGGCCATTAAACGGCACTTTTGAATGTCATCATTACATTTAAAATAACATAGTGACTCTACTGTCCATTCGGAAGGGTAGATTCTTATGGAGAAGAACGGACAAGAAACTCCATAGTTACTCTTTTCAAATCAATGTTTTACATGTGCTGTGGTATACAAAACTTCTGGTAATATATGTGAGGACCATGAACCTAGAGTATGCAGAGGTAGACTTATTTTTTTTTTAATAAGTACATGGTACTCACATTTCTACATAAGTACATGGTACTCACATATTTACAAATATTGGAACCATTAATTAGCAGAGTGTGAGTGAACAGAAAAATAAAACCAAAAATGAAACAGTAGGTACTAAAGTAAATACATAAACCAACCAGTTTGATCTTGTCTCCACCATTGATTGTCCTATGGAGCAGGACCAGCATGTTACCGAAGAGTAACAAACGCATTTTGTGCATTTATAAAATAAGTTAGAATAATAAAATAATACGGTTATATTAGTATTTTTACTACAGTTGAACTGAAAGTGGCGAAGAAAAAATGATACCATTTATAACTATTTATTAGGTACTATCGATATGAACAAGTACATTAAAACGACATTAATTATTCTTTTTTTAAAAGATATTATCCTCATCTAAGTAAAATTTGTAAGGTTGTAGGGGGTAACCTCTGGATCTACTGAACCGACTTTAAAAATTATTTAACCAATAGATAGCCACGTTATTTGTAAGTGTCATAGGCTATATATTAACTCGAAAATACCACTCAACGAAGTGGGCACGGGTCAGCTAGTTTAGTATACTCGTATGTTAACTTAACACCATCATCTCCACTTCCACCAAGTATTTTGACACACAGTTTTACCTCTTTTTTTCTCGTATGGGCAGTAAGGTCTAACGACCCCACATACCCTAGTGTCAGAGTTTCTAAACCGCCTCAAGGGCCTCTGACATGGTTTTATTTGACGACCGCTATTTAGCAGCCTGGACCACCGGCTTATACGTGCCTTCCGAAACACGGAATCATCTTTTTATCAGACAATCAGGTGATTCAAGCCTGCAATATCCTAGCCAAACTGGAAAACAACTTTACAAAGTACACTTTCTCGTGGGAATCGAATCCACGACCACCGGGTCACAAGGCAAATGCTTAAACCACTCGACCACGGAGGCAGTTACCACAGGATACAGTTTTTCCTAGCAAGCAGGCACGGAAATCTTGTTTACGATCATATCAAAGAGAATACAAAAATCTTCTAAGGATTACCTACACAGCAAACTAAAATTGTCGCTTCACATCACAGTGAGCAATTTATCGTTCACTATCCTTACTGAAAACAGGAACTAGCTCTGGAATGTAATATAACAAGCTACACTACAATTCTACATCAAAATATTAATTCATGTATTGATATCCTGATTGCATAGGTATTCCTTTGTGGACGGTACAGAAATGCGTCCCGAGAACCCTCCACTGAAAGAGGTCCTCGTCCCGATCTTTTTTCGTGTAATGGAATATATTTTACTGTTAACAATTCAATTCAAAAAAATATATTTCAGATCAAGAGATCCATATAGGTAGTGTTTATTACGGAAATTGGCTGAAATGTTGATTATGAACATTATTTGCACATTTCACGGTCCCATAGCGAATTAAACGATACTTCGACAGATGTTTGAATAAGTGCAAGTTGTTTGGTTTGATAGCTACAGCAAATTGCAACTGAGCAAACGTACTATGACTCAGAAACTATTGTGCAGGTATTATTCGTAATAATATATTAATCATCTGCCTAGCCTTTTCCCAACTATATTGGGATCGGCTTCCAATAAAACCGGATTCTGCTGAATACCAGTAGTTTATGTAGACCGGCTGCAGTTCGTAACGACTGTCGAAGATCTACAAATGACAGCCGGGATCAACGGCTTAACGTGCTTTTCAAGGCACGGGTGAAACTCGGTATATTAAGATGGCCACCCATCCAAAGACCAACCTTGGCAAGCGTTGCTTAACCTTAAAGATCGACTCGTGCGGCTGTTATTATTTAGCCACGAGCTCTTCAATATATTAATCATGCGATTAATTATGTTATTGTTACCTAGCGACCAAAACCGCATCAAAAGCATGCGAAGCAGGGGCTTTATTATGAATATTTATTAGATATGAGAAGCCTTTTAAGTTTTAGGTCTGGATTTTGCATTGAGACTCTTTTGCTGAAACATGTTTTGGAAACAACCGAGCTATAAGAAATATTCTCAAATCAAATATTTTTTCTACGCAATGGGTGCCAGAGGATGGATGGCGTCGCCCAGAGAGTGGTGGCGAGATGACTTGGACGTACACTGCGAAGGTGGCGCAAGAAATGAGTGTCTCGAAGGATGTGAGCTAATAAAAAACCTTACAACCCTAATCTCTTCGAAGTTAGAGTGAACAGGCTCCTTCTCGGTAAGCTCGCTCCATCGTAGACTTTGTCTCTCCCATCTCTGACCTAGACTAGAGTCAAGAGCAAACCCATTAAAAATAAAAAAGAGTCGGGCTCGCGCACCGAGGGTCTGTACCACCATATAAAACATGAAATGTTTTTAAATTCTCTTTGTGATATTATTTCAGATAAATGAATAGCATTAATAAATAAAAATATAACAATATGGTACACCTTAACGGTGGACGGAAAACGTCCAAAACTAAACTGTTGATTATTAGATTACTGAGATGTAAATACCTTCGTCTTCAGCTCTAGATTTAATATTTTCAAACTTACCTGAAAAAAAAGAAAAAACACATTATTCGTGGATTATCATATTGACGACATACATCATCATTCTGCCTAGTCTTTTCCCCACTTTGCTAGGGTCGTCTTCCAGTCTAAACAAAGTATTTTACATGGAGCAGTCGCTCCCCTCTGCCCTCATAGCCCAATCACTTCGTAACACGATACCTCATGGTTAGAATGTCAGACATTTGGGCTTCTAACCTCTTACAGTCAAAAATCTTTAAAGACAACAGCAAAAAAGCGAGGCCTATATCGTAATACGTCAGAAAACTTTAACTCTGCGGTAGAGAATATTGAAGCTTTGGGTCAGCGTCATCCCTTGACCGATAGTGGGGCTAATGTAATTTTTGTTCATGATTTCTGAAAGGTATGTGTTCTATTTATAGACATCGTTTTATTTTTCTTCTAATCTTTACATTAACTTCTATCATATAGAATAATTGCAGATTTTTGTCCATGCAAACTTTGATATCCAGCTGTTACTGACGGATAGACAGACTGAGTCCTTACTATAAGGGTTTTTTTTACCATTTTGGTACAGAATCCTAAAAACGAAGGCTTATAAAAGATGTTTTAAACAAGTATTTGTGTTTTTGATTATATATTTCTTGTCATCACCTTAGTAACAATTAGGTAATAATATATTTTGAGGCAAAAACTTGAGGCAACCTACCCGTTTCAGTAATGACTCAAAACCAACAAAATGCGATAACAAGTAAAATAATAATATGAATAATAATTTATTAAAGTTTTTCCTTGAAAATTTCTATACATAAAATGCTTTGTCTGACGATGGATCAACGCACAGCTAAACCACTGGTCGCAGAGATTGAAATTTGAAAGTCATATTCCTTATACGATGCAGGCATTCAATAAGAAAGGATTTTTGGAAGTTAGACCCCTAAAGGGGTGAAATAGGGTGAATGAAAACCTTTTTCTGGTGCGAATACGAAAAACAAAGATCGCCATTGCCCTTTTTAACTGACTTCAAAAAAAGGAGGAGGTTCTCAATTCGGTATGCACCTATTTTTTTTTTTATGTTTGTTACCTCATTCTCCGTCATTTATGAACCGATTTGAAAAATTTTTGTCTCTTCTGTATACTTCTCGATTGGTCCCATTGTCACCATGTCAGAATCTGATGATGGGATCCCACGAAAATCGAGGGCAACCCTCAAATTTTATAGGCATGTACAATGTTTTTCATAAACTTTCTAACGCAGTTCAGTTATTTGTGCCTGGTAATCATCATCTCATGTTGCTGAGCTGATGATGAAAGGTATAAATTAGGATCTGATGATGAGATCCCATGAAAAATGTTTGTTCAGCGATACTTTAGCCAATTGTCAGCCGATTTGGATGAATCTTTTTTTGTTTGAATGAGTATTTTCCTGGTCTGGTCCCATTTCAATTTGGTGAAGATCTGACGAAGAACTTCGGAGGTAGGCATCGGAACTCTTCAATAAATGATAGCAAAGGGATCGGAATTGCTGATATCGCATGTTTTTTTAGTGTTTACACTAGTTCTGAACATAACATTGCGCCGGGACGCTGTTAATGGTTACGCAGGTACCTAGGTACCACTAAAAAGTGAAAAATAAAAAACTTTCTTACAAAAAATACAACCGACTGCCAAAAACAAAACACTACAAGGTACAAAATAACTTCGGAAGAAAGAAAAAAACTTTAATTTCGGAAGTCGGAGTCAAAAAACGAAAACACACCGACTTCCGAAATTAAAGTTTTTTTCTTTCTTCCGAAGTTATTTTGTACCTTGTAGTGTTTTGTTTTTTTTTATTATCGATAGGCATACGTTTGACCACTATCTCACCTGATGGTATGCGATAATGCGGTCAAAACTGGAGCACGCTTGCTTAGAAGCAACCTATTCACTCTTGTCTTAAAGACTCGCCGATTGTAGCTTTTAGAAATCACAGACTGGCAGGGAATTCCACTCTTTAGCTGTACGCACAATTAATGTGATCCCAAAACGTTTTTTGCGTGTGGGTGGAATCTCCACTATGTATCGGTGGTGTATCACCGTACGTCTTCTGGTTCTTGGATCCGTCCCAAAGATGAGAGCAGTACTCACTATCCCCAAAAGACGATTTAGTGCTTGTTAAAGTTTGGGATACAATTATCCCGGGAATGGCCAGCCGGCCATGTCTTTAGACGGACAGACGGTCGATGGAGCAGACAAGTACAGCACGATGGATCATTGATGTAAAGAAGGCGGCTGGCAGCGGATGGATGCGGACTGCCCAAGACCAGGATGGTTCGCGCTCTTTGGGGGAGGCTTATGTTCAGCAATTAGCTGATTTGATAATGATGACGATAACGATCCCGGGAATATGACACCTTGTGACAATTTTTGAACATCGCGTGGGCAAAGCCGCTGGCAGAAGCTAGTATATTTGAATTTTATAAAGAAAATAATGGTTAGCTTGTTGTTCACTTATTTCCAGTTGAACAAATAGTCTATTTACCTACATAATTACAATCGTCTCATTTTCGGGTATAAAAGGCTGAACAAGTATCTCTCACAGTACTGTCATCATCTTAGATCCTACTGGTGGACAAAGATGAATATCATACTAAGCCTCAGCGTCGCTGCTTTTTGGTAAGTTTTAACTCTTTCAACAACATTTACCTATCTTTTTTATTTTTTTTCTGTTTCGTAAAGAAGATCGTCCAACTGAGTGACAGAATATGTATGCCTCTTTATCAAGAACTGTCTTCTTTACCACTTTTATGAAGACTTCCTTGGTATACTTTCACTGTATAAATTGAATTTAGAAAAAAAAAGCATAGTTATGTTTTGATTGTATCTCTTGCAAATTTTATATGAGGTCAAGGAGTCATACAATTTTTTCTACACCTATTTGATTTGGTTTGATTAGACACAATATTTGAAGCCAGCTGCACTGCCATCATCATCATCATAACATGTGGTCATGCAGGCCTTCCTAAGCATCGCCAAATCGACCAATACTGTGTGCCTCGCATCACGTTTATTTTTGCAACCTCCACAAGGTCATCGCTATACCTCATAGGAGGCCTTCCAATGCGTTTTTAACCGACTTCTTCAAAATGGAGGAGGTTCTATGTTCGGCTGTATGTGTTTTTTTATGTATGTTCACCGATTTCTCCGGCAATTGTGGAAATATTTGAAAAAATCTGTCTTTATTCAAAAGCCTATACTCCTGAGGTGAACCCATTGTCAGAATCTGATGATGGAATCCCATGAAAATCGATGGAAACCCTCAAATTTTATAGGCACACACAATGTTTTTCATGAACTTTCTAATGCAATTCAGATATTTGTACCTGGTAATTATCATCTCATGTTGCTGAGCTGATGATAAAAGGTATAAGTCAGGATCTGATCATGTGATCACATGAAAAATGTTTGTTCAGCGATATTTTTGCCAATTGTTAACCGATTTGGATGATAATTTTTTGTTTGGAAGAATATTTTCTCGGACTGGTTCCATTTTAATTTGGTGAAGATCTGATGAAGAACTTCGGAGGTAGGCAACGGAACTCTTCAATCAATGACAGCAAATGGATCGGGATTTCTGAAATCGCATGTACGCTGTGGTCGTGGTAAAAAACATTTTTACAAAAAGTAAAACCGTCGACTATTTTTAAATGCTTTTTACATATATATATATATATTGTATAAAAATATTTAAAAATGTATAAATAAGTGAAGAAAATAAATAAAGGAAATATTAATATATCATATAATTCAGATAACAAAGACCAATAACAAATATACCTTAAAAACTAGCACGGGTCGATCTTTAAGGTTAAGCAACGCTTGCCAAGGTTGGTCTGTGGATGGGTGACCGTCTTAACATAACGAGTTTCCTCCGTGCCTCGGAAAGCACGTTAAGCCGTTGGTCCCGGCTATTATTTAAAGATCTTTAGTAGTCATTACGGATAGTCAGAAGCCAGTAAATCTGACTCCAGTCTTGCCCTGAAGTGCCGTGTTACCCAGTTAATGGGTTGTGGAGGTCTGGTAGGCAGCCGCTACACGTAAAACACTGGTATTCAGCTGAATCTGGTTTGACTGGAAGCCGAGACCCCAATATAGTTGGGAAAAGGCTAGGCAGATGATGAACCATAAGACTAGCTTTCGCCAGCGCCGGCGCTCGGATGAAAGTAGGAAATTATGGAAACATAATCCTGGGATGAGAAGTATCTTATGTTGTGATATAGTCTATCCAGTATCTATAAATGTATATATAATAATTTGTCTATAAATATCCAATAAAATCTATAAATGTGACTAGTTTCATCCAAACCCATTCAGTTGTTAAGGTGTGAAGAGGTAACCAACAAACAAGGATTTAATCCAATTTATTTTTTTCACAGCACGATACAAACGATTATCTGCGATGATACCTTAGTTCAAGTGCAGCAAGGCTGGTTACAAGGTAAAAAGCAGGACGCCGTCATCGGCGACCATCAGTACTACAGTTTCGAAAATATTCCCTACGCCAAGCCACCCATTGGACAACTAAGATTTAAGGTAAAATATTACTAGCGTGCTTTTGTTGCTATTGCAACTGTTTAAATATTTGATATTGATAAACAGACCTAAACGCTGCATTAAATAATTTTATATCGTCTCTGGCAATAGCATATCTGCATGTAGTTCTCAGTAATTGTAATCAATCCAAAATGCATTCTATGGATAACGGTGTGAGTTTCACATTTAAATTACTCGTATTTCATACATTAGATAAGACACGATGTGTAACTGTTTGTTTATCCCAAATAAATAAATAAATAAAATAAAATAAAGGGATACTCTGTTCATAGCCCGCTACAGTGGACGGTCTCAAAACACCATAAAATAGCGATGAAAAATATTGGATAATTTTCTTACCTTATTTATCAACGTAGATTAACGTCGCAATCAGCACATTAATATAATCTTCTGTTTTTACAAACATTTATGGAAATTTCAGTTTGTAAAACATTAAATTGAAATGGCCCCATAAATTTTAATTTTCTCTTTGCAGGCACCTGAAGAGCCAAAACCATGGGAAGGGACGAGAGACGCCACCGCACTGGGCCCCATGTGTCCACAGTACAATCCCTTATCCGACACTATGACAACAGGCAGTGAAGACTGTTTAACTTGTAACATATATACTCCTGATATGAAAGGAAAATTACCAGTCCTAGTCTTCATTTCCGGGTTTGCGTACTTTTTTGATGGGGATGTTGTTGGCCTATATGGACCTGATTATCTGGTCGATAAAACTGTAGTAGTAACTTTCAACTACAGGCATGACGTGTTTGGTTTCCTTAATGCCGGTACAAAAGATGCAAATGCAGGTTTGAAAGACCAGGCTTTAGTGTTGAATTGGGTTAAAAATAATATTGAAGTCTTTGGTGGCGATCCGGACAGCGTCACGTTGGTGGGGATTAGTGCCGGCTCAGCTTCCATTTATCATCACATGATGTCACCAATGTCCACAGGTTTATTCCACAGAGCTATTATGATAAGTGGTGTACCGTCTTGTGACGCAATATATCCACACGAAGTCTTGGAACAATCATTCGAACTAGGCAAAAAGTTTGGTTTAGAGACAAACGACGGAGACGAACTGCTAACTTTCCTTCAAGAAATCCCTTATGAACAATTGATAAATTCGAGTTTTGCTATGGCTAGAAAAGATAAAAGAAATCAGTTGTTTAAAAAAATGACTACATTTGTGCCGGTTGCGGAAGAAGATTTTGGTCAAGAGAGGTTCATTGAAGAGAATCCTATGACATCTATAAATGGACCGCCATTGAACCAGGTCCAACTCATGATAGGATACTGCAACAAAGAAGCGCTTATTGTTGTTCAACAATCCATAGATTACTTAATTAAACTCTATAGAGAGTTTCCAGATCTGATGGTTCCTAATAAAATTTTGTACAATGCAACTGCGAATGAGATTGAGATAAAAAGTAATGCTATCAAGAATCAGTATTTCGGAAACAAAGAAGTTAGTGTTGAGAATGTCGAAGAATTTGTTGAAATGAGTAGTTTTGAGGGAATGATATATGATACAATCAGATTTGCCAGAAAGATTTCTCAGTTTACTGAAACATATTTATTCGAGTTCAAGAGTATTTCAAGTAGAAACATATATGGTCTAGAAGGTCGTGAGCATGGAATCGAAGGAGCTTCTCATGGTGATCCGCTCGGGTATATGTTCCCGCTTACACCACTGAACCTGACGGTAGACGTCGATAGCAAAGAGTACGCACTGATCAAGCAATTCGTAGGCCTTATTACAAACTTCGCCATACAGGGGTATGTATTTAAAGTTCTAACACACAAATAAAATCTTAACTTCGAAACTAAAGAAAGAGATAAAATTGTGCTTTCGTAAGAAAAAAAATATAGCACTAATCAAAATTAAAAATGAAAAGCTTCGCCCGAAAATTCGTGATCACTTTTGCATGCCTTCACTTAGACATGTTATCAGAGTCGCACGAGCGCCATAGCATATAAAATTATACAAAATGTAAATTAACTTCCTTGCCAACGAAATCATTTGTTTATTTTCTTTCACTATTTTAAGGGTTCCGTACTCAAAGGGTAACCAACGGAACTCTATTAGTAAGCTTCCGCTGTCCATCCGTCCGCACGTCTAAGGGCTGTATCTCAAGAACCGTAATAAGCAGACAGTTTAAATTTTCACAGATTGTGTATTTCTATTGCGGCTATAACAAAAATTAATAAAAATTGAGGTTTATTGGAGTCTTCCTTGTGTGAGTCCGACTCGCACTTAGCCGTTTTATTTAAATACTGTATCTCCTTATTTGGGTAAACGTAACATTTTTCTGTTTCAGCGTCCCATCATATAATACGGACATTTCTTGGCATAAGTTCACAACGGAAAGCTTGGACTATGTGGAAGTCAGCGACAAGTTGACGGCAAAGCAAGATCCTTGCGGTAAACATATTCGTTTTTGGGATAACATCTATGACGGATATCAGTTCTAGGGAAGTATAAATCTAGACATATGGGCGGACCTTGGAAATATCGATTTACAAATATTTGGAGTATTTATTTCTCTAGATATGACCCAATTTCACTAAACAATAACACATTTTTAATAACTTTTTGTTAGACGAGTTAGTAACATTTAAATTTCAAAAATGTATTTATGTCAATCATTATTTTACATTAAATATTCTTGCAAAAACAACCACTGAATATTATTGTGACATCTAGTTTTTTAGTGACACAGGAAGCATGCACGTCGATTGGCTTCCACTGTTGAACGTAAGCGTCAACCATCTCGGTCTTGAGCAGTCCGCATCCATCCGCTGCCAGCCACATTTAAATCAACGATCCATCGTGCCGCAGGGTGTCCCACACAAAGTTTGCCCATACGCGGTCTCCACTCTAACATATGTCTGCTCCATCGACAGTATGTCTGTCTACAGACATGACCGGCCCACTTCCACTTCAGCATGCTGATACTACGCGCAATGTCGGTGACTTTAGTTATCCGGCAAATGATTTCGTTGCGAATTCTATCTACTAGAGAAACCCCGAGCATTGCTCTTTCCATTGCACGCTGAGCAACCTTGAATTTGTGGACCAGGCCTATGGTGAGTGTCCACGTTTCAGCTTCGTAAAACATTATAGTGTACTGGTTATAGACCCTGGTGTTAAGGGATTGTGGGATCGACGATTCAAAGATATCACGCAGCTTCTCAAATACCGCCCAGCCCAAGCGATAATATAACACACATGTTATAAAGCACTGAAGACGCTATTAGCCAACTGATAGATCATATCACACGTAAACTTGATTTAAAATAAAAATGTGTTTGGCATGTTTCTCGACTGAGCAAAGGCTAACGATACAGTTTTAATTCCCGCTCTTGTGGATAAGTTGGATAGGGTTGGTATTCGCGGAAATGCCTTAAATATTTTTAAAGACTTTCTCTATGACCGCACCTGTGTGCGATCAAAGCTAGTGAATTCTTTTATTTTAAGTCTGTACTTAAAATAAAAGAATTCACTAGCTTTGATGCCAGGATAACCTACGGTGTCCCACAAGGTACTATACTTGGGCCCAGTCTTTTTCTCATTTACATAAATGACTTGTGCCAGCTATCTCTTGAGAATAGTAAAGTCTTCACCTATGTTGATCACGCAGCATTAATATTTCCTGGGGACACTTGGGACTAGGACAGCTCGCCGAATCAGGCTTATACAAAGTCGGACACTGGCTTCGAGCTAACATTCTCACTCTTAACATCTCAAAAACAACATATATACAATTCCATTTTTCTAAAATCCAACCTCCAGACACAAACATTAAGTTACATACATGCATCTCACCTCACATGCATAGCGACTGCTCGTGCCTGTCCTTACACAGGTCCAACATCTAGGCATTCTGTAGGACGAAAAACTTAGCTAGCGGCAACACAGTGATCTTACTTCTAGTCAAATCCGGAATCTAATCTGGGTTTGCAAAAAGCTGAGACATGTGGCAGACTTTGAATTATTACGTAGGGTATATACTATGCACTGGCGGAGTCAGTCATGAGCTACTGTATTGTAGTTTGGGGTGGTGCATGTAAAATATTCATGATACACCTAGAAAGAGCTCAAAGGTCCCTGTTAAAAGTTATGACATTTAAACCCTTCTTATTCCCTACTGCGAAATTATATGAGTTGTGTAAAGTACTCACTGTGAGGCAAACTTATATTCTGCAGGTTGTAGTCAAACAACACACTATTACACCCTATACTGATAAACGCAAAAATTGACGCCTGTCTGCCTGTGCGATGCCACACAGCATCTGCTAGAAGACAGCGTGCCCACCAGGCTACCTATCTATATAATAAGTTGAACACGATTCGAAATATTAATCCACTAACAATCCAAGAAACAAGAAAATAGTGTAAACTTGGTTGCTTTCACATGATTATGAAAAAACCGAAATACTATTGCAGTGGATGTGAAGCATATTATGGTATATCTCGTCTAGACATACAAAAATTCTTGAATTCATTCACGCAAAAAGCTACAAACTTCACACCATACACAATCTCTTATACACGCACACTCTCACACTCACACTCTCATCCTTATGGTACGTTTACACGCTTGCCGTGGCTTGGCCAGCGTTCACCAACGCAAGCGTGTAAACGGGGTGTTTGACATAGCGTGAGGTTGCGTGAGTTTGCCTACAATCCAGACTAGTGTCGGTTTTTGAACACAGATCAAAGGAAATTTGCAGCAAGCGTTTGGGACGCATTTACACGTTGGCGCGTGTTTAGTTTCAGTCACAAGCTCGCACCGAACGGACGTCTTTAGTTTTATGCTACGATCATAATATGATCGTAGCATAAAACTAAAGACGTCCATTTTTAAAGGTATTATATTATAATACCTTTAAACGAGCAATAGGGAATATGCGTGCGATTTTATATTTGCAAAATGAAATGCTTATTAGCTCTAGTAAACAATCATGAAATTATTTTTTAAATACCTCAGCGATGAAGTTATAAAGCTTTAAAGATTACAATTAGAAAGAGAAGTCCGATGTAAACTTTGACGTCATCGTCTATGACGCCTAAACAGCTGTTTTCATGAGAGGTACAGATATATTTGTTTAAAATAATTATATCTCCTTCGTTTTTCGTGCAATTTTGATTCTATTTTCACTGTTAATATTATATTTTTCTATATTTTTAGATAAATTGTATAGATGAAAAATAAGTTTTTCATGCATATTCCCTATTATTGTATAATTATATGGACTCTCGGAAACGGCTCCATCCATTTTCATGAAATTTAGTATGCATGGGGTTTCGGGAGCTATAAATCGATCTAGCTAGCTAGGTTTAATTTTTAGGGTTCCGAACAAAAAATGGTGTCTGTCTGTCCCTAAATAAATAGATTTTTAACAATACCGTGCGACTTATCAAATGAAAGGGCTTTCTGTGAGGGTTTTAAGTTATTTTATTTCATAATTTTAAAATAAATGTTTTTGAAGTTATTCAAGAAAATAGACGAACAATGACCATTCTCCCGAATTATCTTTGAAGCTAATAATCTTAAAATTAAAAAAAAAATATAGAGATAATAGACCTTTACCAGTAGATTACAGGAAAACCTATAGGAGTCTATATTGTTAAAAAAAACATGTTCAGAAAAATGAAATTCGTTCGGAACCCTTTGCACGCGAGTCCGACTCGCACTTGGCCAGTTTTTAGAAAACGTGGTTAAAATAAACCATCATCTGAGTAGTAATTGATCTTACGACGAGATGACGTTACTCGAGGCCTCACAACTTTAACGTCAACGTCTGTCATGCTTGCCTGTCCGGAACACACTGACGCACTCGCAAGCGTGTAAATAGCATCCAAACGTTTGTAAAGACTTGGAGTTTGTGGACGCTTGCCAAACCATGGCAAGCGTGTAAACGTAGCATCGCCTGTATTAAAGAAGAAGAAACTGACTCCTGAAATACAAGTATTACATAGCTAGCTCCGGAGTCAGGGCTTCACGTTGATTGTAATGTATGTTTTCAAATCAACTATTATTATATTACTAACTGACCTGCGCGGCTTCGCTCCCGTTAACTGGCTACCTCCCTACCTACCCTACCTACCTCCCTACCTACCCTACCTACCTCCCTACCTACTATTTGTTTTAATATTTTAATACTTACTCGTATTATGCTATTCTGGACAAGGACTAATCCGAAAACACAAAAATCTTAAAAACGGTCCAGCCGTTCGTGAGTGTTTAAACGAACCCGACTTTGTTTTATACATATATTACGATTTTTGCTATATTGTGAAATATTCCAACTTTTTCTAGAAGGATTTTTTAAATTAGTGAGACAGAAATAAAACGAATAAACTGAAGGAAGACGGACAGTGGTGGCTTGTTAATAAACAGGGTTACATTAGCAATCTTGATCAAAATCATACGCGAAGACTAAGTATTAGGGTCCCGTTACCACCTTTGGTACGGAACCCTATAATTTGCCTTGACCTGCAAGTCGAACCGCCTGATACTTCGCACGAATCAGAATCGATTGCGCCTCGCGGAGGCTCAGTAATAGGGTCCCACCCGTCACCGTGACCACCTTTGGTACAGTACCCTATTATCTATTAGCTTTGTTTCGCAAATCGAACCGTTTGTTGCTTCGCTCTAAACGGAATCAATCGCGTAGGCTTAGCAGTAGGGTCCCGTCAGAAAGAAAAGAAAGAAAGATAAACCGGCCAAGTGCGAGTCGGATTCACACACGAAGGGTTCGGTATTTGTTATTATAGCGGCAATAGAAATACACAATCTGTGAAAATTTTAACTCTCTACCTATTACGGTTCTTGAGATACAGCCCGCTGACAGACAGATGGATGGAAGGACAGCGGAGACATAGTAATAGGGTTCCGTTGATTACCCTTCGAGTACGGAACCCTAAAAAAAGCGTTTATTTGCGCCAAGTATAACGCAGACCAAAAAAATAAATCAGCCCTTTTGGTACGGAACCCTACAAGCCTGATCCGCAATAGGGTATTTTACAAAGAAAATAGACAGATAATTTTCCTTTTTTCACGTTAGCAAAAATTAAGAGGATACAGCGACTTAAAGACACGCGTGACGTCATGTTACACGCCAAATTATAGTAAAATACCCTATTCGATACGTCTAGAACTACGCAAGAAGAACCAAACGATAAACTTACAATTAGCGAAACCAATTGAGGTTTAAGCGATAACGGTAATTTGGACCCTTACAAAGACTTTCAAGACCTTTTAGAGACCGAACCTAACGAACTCGACTGTGTTTAAAAAACGTGTGAGGGTCGTTCTCGAGAGGAAAATCTTAACACCGCAATTCAGAGAAACACGTCACCAATGCAACGCCATCTATCAACTAAGTCGTAAACTGACAAAATGTTTAGTAGCGGAAGACATTAAATAAGAAGCCCGTATACAATGATAAGGTATTAAAATGTTCTCTTTTATTTTGCTACGAATAAAAGTTTCACAAATAACTCCACAATGTGTTTTGGTGTAATATGAAATTCATACTTTCCTGCATTTTATTTTTCTCAATTGATGGCGCTTTGTCTAATCAAAATACATTAGGAAGTTTCTTATTAAACTTTAAAATTCAATGTATTTTGATTTTGTGGATCGGTTGTTATGACAAATACCGATAAGGTATAAAAATGGTCACTTTTATTTTTCCATCTATATAACTCAACAATTTGTTTTGGTGTTTTATACATGCTTTCGTGTATTTTATCTTTTTCAATAGATGGCGCTATGACTAATCAGAATACATCAGGAAGTTTCTTACTAAACTTAAAAAATTCAATATATTTTGATTTTGTGGTTCGATTTTGACGATATAAACGCTAAATGTTACTCTGGTTATCATTTAATATTTTTAAGTACCTAGATTTGGAACCCAATCTGTGGTTTATGCGTGATACTCCCTCAAACGCATACACAAACGGACAAACAGACAAAAATTTCAAAAATAGCATATTTTGTGTTTTATATCGTTTCCTAACTTTTCTATGTAATTTTTATGCAAAAATATTCAATGTACAGACACGGTTAGTCTACGATTTTATTATATATATAGATTTCCTTTATTCATTTACTATACATATATATTATATTTTTAAATATTTGAATAAAATAAATAAAAAAAACATTTAAAAATGTAAAAATAGTAGCCCACCGATATCGGGAACAGGGTCCAAGCTACCGGTGGTCAGGGCTTCAGAGAAAGGAACCTCCTGACAATGCGAGTCGTGTCCAGAAGTACCGCTTTCTGAATCAAGCCCTTGATCCAGCTGCCCAACGAGAGCCTCCGGTCGAGGCTCGTGGCTATTAAGCCATTGGCCGACACGATTATCGGTACAATGATTGAAGAGTCCACTTCCCACATGTCGACAACCTCGCGAGCCAAGTCAATATACTTGATTTGTTTGTCTTTCTCGGCTTTCACGAGGTTCTCGTCACGCGGGACGGTTATATCTACAATCATTGCACGCCTCACAATTCGGTCCACTACCACTATATCAGGTTTATTGGCAACAATAGTCCTGTCAGTGATGATGGACCGATCCCAGTACAATGTGATATTGCCATTATCGAGAACTGGGTCGGGCGTATATCTATAGTATGGCACCTCCGACTCCACAAGAGAGTATTTCAGAGCAAGTTGCTGATGGATAATCCTGGCTACAAGGTTGTGCCTATGCAAGTATTCTCCGTTAGCTAGACGAGAACAACCAGAGGTAATGTGGCGAATTGATTCTCCCGGACGGTGACATGCCCGACATATGTCGACCGTGCCGTCTTTCACAATAAATCTCCGGTAGTTATTCGTCATGATAACTTCGTCCATAATTGCACAAACAAAACCTTCGGTTTCTCCAAAGAGGTCACCGAAACGCAGCCAGGCTACGGACGCTAGTTGGTCTACGTCGGGCCCATGTAGGGTCCGGAAAAAGCGTCCGTGAAGCTCCTTACTCTGCCATACCGCCCTGCGATCGTTAGTGTCAAGCACCGCAGGTTTGCGCCAGTTCTCATTTGTCAAGGAGAGCGGGGTGAGTCCCTTGTCCACCGCCACTACATCTCGATGCATACCCACGTCGACAGCTAGGAAATATTCCCTAAGACTGCATATCTCACGATTGTGGAGAGTCTTAGCATTTAAAAAGCCTCGACCTCCACACTTTCGCGGGATATACAGTCTCATTACCGACGATCGTGGGTGATGCATTCGATATGCAGTAAGCAGTGTACGGACCCGCCTATCCAGGGCGTCAAGTTCCGTTTGAGTCCATTTGAGTACGCCGAAAAAGTACATCAATACCGGCATGACCCAACCGTTGAAGGCGCGCACCTTATTTCCGCCTGATAGAAGGCTATTAAATACCTTCTTCAGGCGGCCAAAGAAGCGCTCCTTCAACGATTGCTTCATGTCAGTAACATTGATACCTAACGCTTCCGACATACCCAAATACTTGTAAGTTTCAGTTGGAGAGAGGGATCTCAGGTTTATGGAATCCGAGAGTTGAGTTCCCACGGATTCCATAATCTCTCCACGCTTTACATGCATGACCGCACATTTGTCCACACCAGTTCCCTTCAGTAGCTCAGTATCAGTTGCAGATTAGTGGGGGCAAAGAGTTTCAGATCATCCATGTAAAGGAGGTGAGATATAACCTGACCACCTCTCTTCCACCGATAGCCTAGCCCTGAATTCTCCAGCAGTGTGCTAAGAGGATTCAAGGCTAGACAAAACCAAAGTGGACTCAAACTATCACCCTGAAATATACCCCGCTCGATCCTTACCGGTTTGCTATTCCTCTGGATATTTCGACATCCTGGATAGTGAAGGACTGTCCTCCATTGCCCCATACATGACATCAGGAAGGTGCGTAGCGTTGCATCAACTTTATACAATTCTAGCACCCTCATGAGCCATGTATGAGGCACCGAGTCATAGGCCTTCTTATAGTCTATCCAGCATGTCGACAGATCCTTTCGGGAACGCCGAACCTGTTGGCTAATGGCCATATCTATGGGGAGCAGCTCCTTAGTACTGCGGGACCCATTCCTACATCCATTCTGAGAGGCAGACATAATCGAATTGCCGTCTATATATGTGTTAATTTTAGCTCTTAAAATGGATGTAAGAACCTTATAGACCGTCGGTAGGCACGTGATCGGTCTATAATTTTTGGGTTCCGCGGTGCTACCAGATTTGTGAAGCAGGTGGGTAACTCCTGTTGTAAGAAACTCGGGTAGTGAGCCGGTATCCAAGGCAGTCTGGTACTGAAATGCCAACCGAACGTGCGACTTTTGTAGCCACTTAATCCAAAAATTGTGCAGTCTGTCCGGTCCTGGAGATTTCCAATTAGGCAACGGACGGACTGCACGAGCTACATCTTGGGGGCTGATTGTGATTGCCCCCATTTCTGGTATTGAGTCGCACGCTCGTTCGATCTCTCTAGTCCAACCACCTTCGGTGTGACTGACAGGCACCGACCAGATGCTGTGCCAGAACGAACACATGGCATCATCATCCGGCAAGCGCGTGTCAGTCACACCTTGGTCCGGTCGCTCCCAAGCTCTGTATACCCACCTTACATTACTCTGGAATGTGCGATTCTGGGTGTATCGCTCCACGCGCCGCTTATACCTCCGAATACGGTTTGCCCATGCATACACCTTCTGCTTCAGGAAGTGGATGCGCTCTGTGACCCGGGATAAATACTCTCGGGGACTAATATCAGTCCCCGAAAACGCCCGTCTCACAAAGCGCATCACTCTTGGGCGAGTGTTACCCTCCCTGAAGCAAACTAGTTTGCCGATGAGTGCTCTGGCCCCACCAATACGACGCTCGATCCTGCACTGCCAAGCCGGCACGGCTTGTTTTGGTCGTGTAGCCCTGTGATCAGCAAATTTGACGTGAGCTACACGACAAGCCGCCACAGCCGCGCAGTACATGATCGAATGTGTATCGGTGAGGTTATCACAGTTATCAAAATAGCTTGACAACTGCGAATCCAGAGCAGCCACCAGCGCCCTATTCTTGTTATGCATGGGCAAAGGAGGTAAGCGTGGCCTAAGTTCAGGCAGCATGTAACGATATTCCCGAATAGCACACTCCAAAGCACTCCTCAATTCGTCACTGCACTGGGTACTTACATTTGTAACCCTGTCACTACTCTCCTCGTCAACATGGCTGGGAATTTGGTGAGACTGTGGTAGTACCACAGTTTACGACGAGGGGGCAATGGCACGGCTACTCAGTTCAGCTCGGAGGCGATCAAGTGTAGTATCATCCAACATATGGTTACGCAGGATGACCCAATGCACCTGATCCGATAGACGTTGGGCCGATACGTTGACTGCTGGCTCAAGCACCTGAAACAAAGAGAGCATCCGAACACGGTACGCGGTCAGGTTGTTTCCTCCCTCTGTAGCCCCAAAGTATGCGCGTATCACATTTTCATTTATGGAACGTGTCCATCGCATACGCTGCACACTTCCGCCGGGAGCTGGGCCTGAGCCTGTCAGAGGCCGGTGGGCCTCGAAGTCCTAAGCCGTCCGGCGGCCGGCGTCCTCTTCGCCGACGAGCAGGTAGTGGCGTCGTGGGCGGCGAGAAGTACTCGTCGCTAGAGCTCGACGCGACTGCCACGGCTGGTGTCACAGCACTCACGGTGTGGCTGCGTTCCGGCGGCGGCGAGGCGGAGCTGAGCAACGAGGCCGGAGATGGTGGGCGTGTTCGACGAGCTGCGGCTCTTGTCAACATAGTAATTTTTTCAGTTCGTCATAGAATGGTGTTATGGTATTTATACAGTTATATGTAAATTTGGTTTGTTTTTTTTTCTTCTAGTTTTTTCCATTTTCGTATGATTTGGTTTTCAGTCGTTGATAAAATTAATTTATTAAAATTGAAGATGAAAAAATTGTGTCGCTTGTTTGACAGTCGAGCCACAGATTATTATTATTATTATATAGATTATTATTATATTATTAACTAATAGAAAATGTCGGCACTGGCTTCACGTGTCCGTTTCAAATATCAAAACAATAACTAAAACTATGTGAACTGAAATGTAGATTTGGTTGTTACGAGATGTCAGGAGCCAGAAAATTTGACACCCGTCTGTCCAAGAAGTGCCAGTATTCCAGTTACTGGGCTGTGGAGGTCAAATAGGCCAGTATCTGCACTTAAAATATTCTAATCTGGTAATCAGCTATATCCAGTTTATATACCGGATATAGCTGAATACCAGATTCAGCTGAATCCGGTTTGACGGGGGACGGTACCCAATAAAAATAAGCGCTAGGCAGTTGATGATGATAACGTTAAATGAAATGAAAAATGCAGGAAAATATCATCATTACAATATCCTACTTATTTCCTACTAATATTATAGATGCGCAAGTTAGAGAGGATGGATGGATGGATGTTACTCTTTCACGTCAGAACGCCTGAAAGGATCTTCATGAAATTTGACGCAGAGGTAGATTATAGTCTGTAAAAACACATAGGTTAAATACATATAATTATCCCGGGAGAATGTTTCCTAGGGATCACGTGGGCAAAGCAGCTGGCAGAAGTTAGTTTAATTATTATAAGTACTACACATCGTTGCCTGTCAAACTGTTAGAATAGTGAACGCCTACGGTTCTAAGTAAATACTCCATTGTAAATCTATACTAATATATAAAGCTGAAGAGTTTGTCTGTTTACTTGAACGCGCTAATCTCAGGAACTCCTGGTCCGATTTGAAAAATAATTTCAGTGTTAGATAGCCCATTTATCGAGGACTAATAAAAGCGGAGCTGTAATAAAATTGTGACGCAAACGAAGTTGCGCGGGTCAACTAGTAATTTATAAAGAGAATAATTGCTAAGGCTCTTTATCTGTCAATAAGTCGTCCGTTTATAGCTGTCATACCGTGTGTTACATGTTTGTCTGACATATTTTATAAAAGTAGTTTATACCACATAACATTGCCTTTGCTTATTTTCTACACAAACCAGTTGTGAATGTGAGCCCACTCCTAGCACGTGTTCATTATAAATACTTGTTAAATAGCTTCTACCCGCGGCTAGGACGCGTGTATCGTTGAATAGAATAGAATAGAATAAAATAAATACAGTACTGCAGGTAGTCTTAGCTGTACGATTTATATAAATAAATACATAATAGATAAATACATACAATTATAATTATGTAACAAATAAAAAATAAATAAATCAAATGCATAGGAACCAAGTGAAAACGATCAAACATTTTTTTTTTATGTACGGGACGGACCCCTAATATTTTTTCTGAAACAAAAGTCGAAGTTACTCCTTGCAATATCAGCTACCGTTGAAGACCCTTTAAAATCGGTTTAGCCGTTTTCGGAGTTATGTAAGCCGGAATAAATAGACAGAGAGACAGAAAAACAATTTTAAAACTTATTTTTAGGCTTCCGTAGGTACCTCAATCGCCCAAATCGAATCGAAACTTGTCTGTCAGTCTCTCCGTCTGTTAAGATCCTTTTTTTTAAGAACGCGTACAGGAATCAAGCTGAAATACTGAAAAAATCAAAATTTTAAACCAACGCAATCTAAAGTTAAGGCCATGAAAGGACATCATTCAAAGTGGCCTATGAATCAACACGCATGAAACCTTTACCATAAAGACTAGTTCTTTTTTAATTTACATTTTATTTGTTTCATTAGAACGGACACAATTTTGAAAACACATTCGATCTTTTCCCCGACGCCATTATTTTTACTAGGCAAAACGTCAAATTGAAACATAGCCCTTTTACGCTTGATCTATGATTAATATTTTTTAGTTACAAACAGATTAAACCTATTGAAAGCGCTGTGTGAAACAACATAACAACATCAGTTAACTGCCAGTGAACTCCCATCAAAATTGGTTAAGCCATTTTGGAGATAAGCTGCTATCTGTACAGAGAAACAGACACACAATTTAAAATTGAATATTTGTCATAGGTATCGTATAATTTATACTTTTATATGTATTATTAATTATGTAAGAATAACAGCCGCACAGAACGATCTTCAAGGTTAAGCAACGATTGCCAAGGTTGGTCTGTGGATGGGTGACCATCTTAACATACCGAGTTTCCTCCGTGCCTCGGAAAGCACGTTAAGCTGTTGGTCCCGGCTGTAATTTGTAGAACTTTTGAAGTCGTTACGGATTGTCAGAAGCCAGTAAATCTGACTCCAGTCTTGCCAAGAAATACCGTGTAACCCACTTAATGGGTTGGGGAGGTCTGGTAGGCAGCCGCTTCACGTAAAATACTGGTGGTAGGCTTCGGCCGATGGCTTGTGACCACCCACTGGGCAAAGACGTACCGCCAAGCGGCTTAGCTGTGTTCCGGTACGATGCTCAGTGTAGCCAATTCAGAGGAGTTGGGTCGAAATAGTTGTTCCAATGCAGGCAGACCAGCCAGGCTAGCCCTGGCATGGGCGTATCGGGAGACTAGTTTTGGAGGGTAGCGGGATCCGAGGCACGGTGCACCGCTGGCCGACCGCAGATAGTTGGGGGCCCAAGTAGTGTGCTAGCCACACATGAAAGGCTGCCCCGCCATCTGACGAAAAATCCCGGAATGCACCATCGTGCTGGCTGGCGACCAGATGAAAGGGCCCGATGGACATTCCCGGGGGGGCTCGGGCGTCCCCGCAGTCTCCAGACTAGTACCCCAAAGATGTCGTCTTGTCAGGGCGTGCCTGAAGGTTAGCAGCTTGGAACCTCATTTCACTTCCTTCTCCTCAACCTCCATTACTTTGATGAACAGGAATAAAAAGAGAAAAGCTGTACAGCGGCAGCACGTCCTTTCGCATAAAGTGCACCTCTCTAATATACGAGGTCTGCACTCAAATCTCGCCGCAGTCCATCACCATCTTGAGACCGAGAAACCAGCGCTCTTGTTCCTGTCGGAGACGCAGATCGGATGTCCGTCGGGCGTGTCATACCTGTCTTACCCTGGGTTTACCCTGGAGCACCACTTTAGACCCCGCGCGGGCGTATGCATGTACGCCCGGGACGACATCTGCTATCGGCGTCTCCGCTACCTTGAAGACTCCAGGTTCTCAACGCTGTGGGCTATGGTGGACACAGGTCTAGACAAAATTGTCTACGCATGCGTCTACCGTTCGCACAGCGGTGATTTGGAGACAACTGGGCTTACACAGCACCTGAGTGAGGCGGCGGATGCGGCTCAGCAGCGGTACCCTTCTGCCCAATTGGTGTTACTGGGGGACTTCAATGCCCACCATCAGGAGTGGCTCTTCCCATACCAGTGCACAGACCATGCTGGACGAGAGACGCGAAAGCTAGCGCTTGCGTTAAATCTTACCCAGCTGGTCCAGGGGGCAACGAGGGTGCCGGATGTTGATTCGCACACTGCCAATTGCTTGGACCTTCTGCTGACAACAGATCCAGACCGCTATTCGGTGTCGATTTCATGTACCGGTGGCGCATCGCCGTTCGTCTTGTGGTCCGATGATGGAACGGGCTTGGCGGAATTAAATTATGCAATTCCGTCGCACATTCCCCAAAATGCAACCGGTAAAAAACCGACAGGCTAGCAACTCGTCGTCGATGTTCAAGACTTTGGAGCTTCGACGCGACGAGCCTCTCATTGCCGATGATCCTCTTGGCTCGTTTCTCAATTGACTCAAGGGCATCAAGCTGGTATCTGGCAGATCCATCCCAAAGATGAGAGCAGTATTCCATACACGATCGAACTTGCGCTTGATAGAGTTTGAGCAGCTGTTCCGGCGTGAAGCACCGTCTCACCTTAGCCAGAATCCCCAACTTCTTTGCAGCCACTTGAGCTTTTGGCTCTATGTAAGGGCCAAAATTGAGAGTAGATGTTAATGTAACCCCAAGAAGCTCAAGATGGTCGGTTATCGGCACAGTTTCACCGCGGAAAGATGGAGCTGGGCGGAATTGGCTCCTTTTGGCGGAAAATAGACACGCTTGGGTCTTAGCAGCATTGAACTTGACCAGATTGGCATCGCCCCAATCAGAGACCGCCTGTAGGGACACGTTCAAGCGCTCAACCATTGCCTCCCGGAGAGACCGGATCTGCGACCCACCAGCTCGTGCGTCGGACACGTATCTTTCAGCAACAGTGCTGTCGTCTGCATACCCAAAGGTACCGGGTTTAAGCAGATCATTAATATGCAGCAAGAACAGTGTTGCCGAAAGTACCGACCCCAGAGGAACCCCGGGATTAATATCCAGCAGTCCAGACGAGCAGCCATCTATGACCACTCGGATAGACCGATCCCTCAGGAAATCTGCGATCCAATCACACAAACCGGCGGGCAGACCGAAGGAAGGAAGCTTACTAATAAGGCCATCGTGCCAGACCCTGTCGAAGGCCTTCGAGATGTCAAGGGAGTCCGCCAGTGCCTCCCCGTGCTTCTCTATGGCCTCACTCCAGATGTGAATGGCATACGCTAGAAGATTCCCAGTTGACCGATTTCGGCGAAACCCGTATTGCCGGTCACTAAGGATATCATTCGCTTCTAGGTACGCCAGGAGCTTATGATTCAGCACGCGTTCCATAGTCTTACAGAGTATGGACGTTACCGAGATGGGTCTATAATTCGACGGGTCAGCTCGACAACCCTTCTTGGGCACGGGCTGCACGTTAGCTTGCTTCCAAGCCTTCGGCACTTTTTCAGTCTCAAACGAAAGGCGAAATAGGCGTGTCAAGATCGGAGACAACTCAGGCGCACAAGTCTTCAGAACAATTGCCGGTATCCCGTCGGGACCACTTGCCTTGTTCACGTCTAGGTTACGCAGTACCCTACGGACGTCCTTCTGATGAATGCGAATGTTCGACATACTCGACTCGCATTCACCAGGAGAGGCGGAGGGCGTCGCGCCACCAGGATCCAGACGTGAAGATTCCGCAAACAAAGAAGCAAACAAGTTCGCTTTTTCCTCAGCGGAGTGGATCAGCGTCCCGTCGGGTGTCAGCAGTGGTAGTGAGGGGCGGCAGAAGTTCGATTCGACCGACTTAGCCAGGGACCAAAAAGCCTTACTACCTGCTGGGTATGAAGCAAGTTTGTTCTCTATTCGGCTAATGTGGTCAAACCGAGCCCTCCGCAACACCTTCTTGCAGGACTTAGCAGCCCTGTTGAAGGCTCTCTTCTTCTGACACACGTCATTTGCTTTGCGCGTACGAGCGTCGACCCATGCTAGGTACGCCGCGTGATTAAGCGCATCGGCGCGATTGCACTCGGCACCAAACCAAGGACGAGCTTCGCCAGATATTGCTATGTTAGAGAACGGAATGTAGTACTCCATTCCCCTCCGCAACACATCCGTCACGGCGTCCGCGCACGACGTAGCATCAGTGGAAGAAAAGCAAGTAGGCTGCCAAGGGTAACATGCGAAGAAAGATCGCATGCCATCCCAATCTGCTGACTTGTATCGCCATACCCGCCGGGTGCCTCTTGGGCTAGGATCGGGCGGAGAGTAGACAGACACAGACTTCACCAGACAGTGGTCGGAACTACCCAGTGGTGATGAAATCGACACCGAATAGCGGTCTGGATCTGTTGTCAGCAGAAGGTCCAAGCAATTGGCAGTGTGCGAATCAACATCCGGCACCCTCGTTGCCCCCTGGACCAGCTGGGTAAGATTTAACGCAAGCGCTAGCTTTCACGTCTCTCGTCCAGCATGGTCTGTGCACTGGTATGGGAAGAGCCACTCCTGATGGTGGGCATTGAAGTCCCCCAGTAACACCAATTGGGCAGAAGGGTACCGCTGCTGAGCCGCATCCGCCGCCTCACTCAGGTGCTGTGTAAGCCCAGTTGTCTCCAAATCACCGCTGTGCGAACGGTAGACGCATGCGTAGACAATTTTGTCTAGACCCGGGCGTACATGCATACGCCCGCGCGGGCGTATGCATGTACGCCCGGGACGACATCTGCTATCGGCGTCTCCGCTACCTTGAAGACTTCAGGTTCTCAACGCTGTGGGCTATGGTGGACACAGGTCTAGACAAAATTGTCTACGCATGCGTCTACCGTTCGCACAGCGGTGATTTGGAGACAACTGGGCTTACACAGCACCTGAGTGAGGCGGCGGATGCGGCTCAGCAGCGGTACCCTTCTGCCCAATTGGTGTTACTGGGGGACTTCAATGCCCACCATCAGGAGTGGCTCTTCCCATACCAGTGCACAGACCATGCTGGACGAGAGACGCGAAAGCTAGCGTTGCGTTAAATCTTACCCAGCTGGTCCAGGGGGCAACGAGGGTGCCGGATGTTGATTCGCACACTGCCAATTGCTTGGACCTTCTGCTGACAACAGATCCAGACCGCTATTCGGTGTCGATTTCATCACCACTGGGTAGTTCCGACCACTGTCTGGTGAAGTCTGTGTCTGTCTACTCTCCGCCCGATCCTAGCCCAAGAGGCACCCGGCGGGTATGGCGATACAAGTCAGCAGATTGGGATGGCATGCGATCTTTCTTCGCATGTTACCCTTGGCAGCCTACTTGCTTTTCTTCCACTGATGCTACGTCGTGCGCGGACGCCGTGACGGATGTGTTGCGGAGGGGAATGGAGTACTACATTCCGTTCTCTAACATAGCAATATCTGGCGAAGCTCGTCCTTGGTTTGGTGCCGAGTGCAATCGCGCCGATGCGCTTAATCACGCGGCGTACCTAGCATGGGTCGACGCTCGTACGCGCAAAGCAAATGACGTGTGTCAGAAGAAGAGAGCCTTCAACAGGGCTGCTAAGTCCTGCAAGAAGGTGTTGCGGAGGGCTCGGTTTGACCACATTAGCCGAATAGAGAACAAACTTGCTTCATACCCAGCAGGTAGTAAGGCTTTTTGGTCCCTGGCTAAGTCGGTCGAATCGAACTTCTGCCGCCCCTCACTACCACTGCTGACACCCGACGGGACGCTGATCAACTCCGCTGAGGAAAAAGCGAACTTGTTTGCTTCTTTGTTTGCGGAATCTTCACGTCTGGATCCTGGTGGCGCGACGCCCTCCGCCTCTCCTGGTGAATGCGAGTCGAGTATGTCGAACATTCGCATTCATCAGAAGGACGTCCGTAGGGTACTGCGTAACCTAGACGTGAACAAGGCAAGTGGTCCCGACGGGATACCGGCAATTGTTCTGAAGACTTGTGCGCCTGAGTTGTCTCCGATCTTGACACGCCTATTTCGCCTTTCGTTTGAGACTGGAAAAGTGCCGAAGGCTTGGAAGCAAGCTAACGTGCAGCCCGTGCCCAAGAAGGGTAGTCGAGCTGACCCGTCGAATTATGGACCCATCTCGGTAACGTCCATACTCTGTAAGACTATGGAACGCGTGCGTGCTGAATCATAAGCTCCTGGCGTACCTAGAAGCGAATGATATCCTTAGTGACCGGCAATACGGGTTTCGCCGAAATCGGTCAACTGGGAATCTTCTAGCGTATGCCATTCACATCTGGAGTGAGGCCATAGAGAAGCACGGGGAGGCACTGGCGGACTCCCTTGACATCTCGAAGGCCTTCGACAGGGTCTGGCACGATGGCCTTATTAGTAAGCTTCCTTCCTTCGGTCTGCCCGCCGGTTTGTGTGATTGGATCGCAGATTTCCTGAGGGATCGGTCTATCCGAGTGGTCATAGATGGCTGCTCGTCTGGACTGCTGGATATTAATCCCGGGGTTCCTCTGGGGTCGGTACTTTCGGCAACACTGTTCTTGCTGCATATTAATGATCTGCTTAAACCCGGTACCTTTGGGTATGCAGACGACAGCACTGTTGCTGAAAGATACGTGTCCGACGCACGAGCTGGTGGGTCGCAGATCCGGTCTCTCCGGGAGGCAATGGTTGAGCGCTTGAACGTGTCCCTACAGGCGGTCTCTGATTGGGGCGATGCCAATCTGGTCAAGTTCAATGCTGCTAAGACCCAAGCGTGTCTATTTTCCGCCAAAAGGAGCCAATTCCGCCCAGCTCCATCTTTCCGCGGTGAAACCGTGCCGATAACCGACCATCTTGAGCTTCTTGGGGTTACATTAACATCTACTCTCAATTTTGGCCCTTACATAGAGCCAAAAGCTCAAGTGGCTGCAAAGAAGTTGGGGATTCTGGCTAAGGTGAGACGGTGCTTCACGCCGGAACAGCTGCTCAAACTCTATCAAGCGCAAGTTCGATCGTGTATGGAATACTGCTCTCATCTTTGGGATGGATCTGCCAGATACCAGCTTGATGCCCTTGAGTCAATTGAGAAACGAGCCAAGAGGATCATCGGCAATGAGAGGCTCGTCGCGTCGAAGCTCCAAAGTCTTGAACATCGACGACGAGTTGCTAGCCTGTCGGTTTTTTACCGGTTGCATTTTGGGGAATGTGCGACGGAATTGCATAATTTAATTCCGCCAAGCCCGTTCCATCATCGGACCACAAGACGAACGGCGATGCGCCACCGGTACATGGTGGACATCCCACCCATACGCACAAAACGTTTTGGGAACACATTCATAGTGCGTACAGCTAAGGAGTGGAATTCCCTGCCGGAGTCTGTGTTTCCTGATAGCTACAACCTGGGAGTCTTTAAATCAAGAGTGAATAGGTTATTTCTAGGCAAGCGTGCTCCATCTTCGACCACATCCTCGCTTACCATCAGGTGAGATAGTGGTCAAACGCGTGCCTATCAATAGTAAAAAAAAATACTGGTATTCAGCTGAATCCGGTTTGACTGGAAGCCGACCTCAATATAGTTGGGAAAAGGCTAGGCAGATGATGATGATGTATTAAGTATTCAGGTGTTATTTTGATATAATCAACAGACACTCAAATATTTATTTGGAAGACAACAAGATCGGAATACTCAAAATTTATGTAACTTTGCTTGTATTCTGTACATTTAATTGTTATAAACACCCGATTCTTTTTTAAATAAAGTTATATATGCAATTGCCGTTTCCGTATCAAACGTCCTATATTCAAAATGTCTTATCTGCAAACGGAGAATAGGTCTCAAAACGTTTTTGCCGGAACGTCCTATTTTCAAAGTACAGTTATGTTGAAAAATTAGGTACTATCGGTTTTTCGTTATGGCTCATTATTATTTTTTTAATTATCACGAAAAGAATAGGCTTATATGGACGCAATCTGTGTTTATTGTTATTTTCTTGTGCGATCTGATGTTTCAAGTACGACGGGCAACTTGCGGGTTGCTTGCCTGCTTGCAATCGGAGTTAGTAGGAATTTTGAACCATTCAGAATTATGAAAATCGGTATTGGGTTTTATTTAGATTATAAGATATTCCTAATAGTAAATTAGATGATGGTTTCCCTTAAAAAAGTTTTAATATATTAGAACTTAAGAATTGTTAGATATACGTATACGTTGAGTCTTTAAATCAAGAGTGAATAGGTTATTTCTAGGTAAGCGTGCTCCATCTTCGACCATATCCTCGCTTACCATCAGGTGAGATAGTGGTCAAACGCGTGCCTATCAATAGTAAAAAAAAAAACTAATTTGATAATATTTATTCGTTCAGTAAAACAGTTCTGCAAATACCATTAAACAGTATACAAATACAAAATACAAAGTCATTATTTTTGGTTTAACTTTTAAATATTTTATTTGAAAAGATGGAATATACAGATACCGATTTAATAACATGCCTTTTTTTAGTCGTTACGTATAAATGCTAAAGTTACTCGGTCATTCAGTCTTTGTTACTACTTCACGTGCTTGTTGAACGGAATTTGATTTTCGACACTCAGACGAAGCCACTAGCAAAAGGTAGTATAATAATTACTATAGCAGTGCCTACACCTGGACAGGACACGGTGTGCATTGTTAGGTGGTGCCTCTCTTAGGAGCCCTGACCATCGGTCAACTTGAACCCTGTAACAGATACCGCGGCCTACAACGTTTTTAGGATTCCCAACGGAACGTAAAAACCCTATTACAAAGCCTCCGCTGTCCGTCCGTTCGTCCGTCCATCCGTCCGTCTGTCTGTCAGCGGGCTGTATCTTTAAGAACCGTAATAGATAGACAGTTGAAATTTTCACAGATTGTGTATTTCTATTTACGCTATAACAACAAATAATAAAAATTAAGATTTATGGTTTTGGAGATAGGCAGTCGCTCCACATAAAATACTGGTATTCAGCTAAATAGCCATTAAATCACAAGCGGTTGCATATTAAACTAGAGGGAAGGCTGGCCGCGCGTTTGGTCGCACCGCAGCTGACCGGTATTGCGTAGGAGCGCTTAAAGAAGACCTCAATATAGTTGGGAAAAGGCACGGCAGATACGAGTATATTGATCCGCACAACTTCGTCTGGGTCACAATTTTCATTACTGCTCCGCCCCTATTGGTTTTAGCGGGACGATAAATGGGCTGTATAACACTGATAGAATTTTTCAAATCGGACCAGTAGTTCCTGAGATTAGCATGTTCAACTAAACAAACTCTTCAGCTTTATATATTAGTATAGATATAGATCATAAATGCGAAAGTTTGTGAGGATGGATCAATGTTTGTTACTCATTCACGTCAGAACGCTTGAAAGGACCTTCATGAAATGATCGCACGGGCGAAGCCGCTGGCAGAAGCTAGTGAAATATAATTCCTCAGCATTATCCGGTTTGATTGGAAGTCGACCCCAATATAGCTGGAAAAATGCTAGGCTGATGATGTAACAGTCTTTACACGCGTTTCGCAAGATCTTGTTCAGACCGAATACTTAATACCAACAACTGTTTTGCTACCAGTTGTTACAAAACGACCTTCAAAATTGCCACTGTATTAAAATTCAAAATCAATATTAAACAATGAAATATAAATATATAATGCTCGAAATATTTGCTGTTTAAATAAAGATCACGTTGTCATGACTGAAGTTTTCAATTAAAGAAATATTTTTTTTTTCCACGTCTTACGGCCGCACCCAAAGACTTTGGTAAACACTAAAGATAATTATATGATTTCTGCCAATTATAACAAACACTTATAATATTGAAGGCAATCACCTTGATCACAATGTCAAAGTTTATTTTTTTATCTTTTTCAGTATAATTAACAACTAGCTTCTGCCAGCGGCTTCGCCCGCGTGATCCCTAAAAAGTAGCTTATGTCCTTTCTCAGGCTCTGGACTATCTTAGAACCCAATTTAATTTAAATCGGTTCAATATTTTTGGCGTGAAAGCGCGACAGACAGACAGACAGACAGAGTTACTGTCGCATTTATAATAATAGTAAAGATAAAAAAAGACTAGATGGACTGAGTGTGGCTGTAAATTAAGTTACTCTAAAGCTTTAATACAACGTATGCACTTTAATGTATTTGAGGGCATGAACCAATTTGACATATCTAACTTAGTTCTGAATGGTCATCGCACCGTTATTTTCTCTAGCTATCTATCAGCAAGAAACGATTAATCTCTAATTTTATTATTGTTTGTAAACAAGAAAATTAGAGTCGTTAAGAATATAATCCACAAGATATTTAGCAGTGCGATTCTACTGAGGGTCTAAAAAGGCCACTTTAGCAGGATCAGAAAGCACATCACGCTACCCGTCACTGTCAAATTTTCCCAATCAACCTTGAACCTAATGCGTTAGTGATAAAGATGAAAATTTGATTCTAGTATGATTCTCCTAAAGTGGCCTTTTTAGCCCCTTTTGTCTTTTCTGTCATCATCTCACCTTACATAAAGTGTTAGTGAGGTGAACAAAAAGTGGCGTAGCTAGTCTTAAAAGGTATCAAACATCTTTGGGGGCCCGTTTTTAGGGATATAGTTTTTTTTTTACAAAAACGGCCTTACTACCTAAATGGAAGGACTAAAAGGACTGTCTTGTTATGCCATGAAGGAGACGGTGGGACTAAATGTATAGCTTTGTGTCTACACGACGGGGCCCCCGTATCTTTGATACGCCCCTGGCTGCGCATCCAGGATCCGCAAGATGGAATTTCAGCTCACTTTACACTCACTGCATTTATGTTTACACGATGTGACGCTGACAGAATAGACCAAGGTCTGGCACTTGTCTCACCGTCGGCGAGGAAGCGAGTAGCTATCAACCATTTGCTCGCTGAAGAGAGGGACAAAAGTAATAAATCTCGTGTGAGTAAAAGAGACACATACATTCATCGCATTAACAAGAGCTATCAAAGATTGTACTCGCTCGGCGATGCTCGTTTGGCGGTCAGAACTCACCGAACAACGGTAATTTCTACCTACAGTGCGGGTCGGAGTTTGAGGAGCTCGTGGCTAGATAATAACAGCCGCACGGGTCGATCTTCAAAGTTAAGCGACGCTTGCCAAGGTTGGTCTGTGGATGGGTGACCATCTTAACATACCGAGTTTCCTCCGTGCCTCGGAAAGCACGTTAAGCCGTTGGTCCCGGCTGTCATTTGTAGATCTTTGGCAGTCGTTACGGATAGTCAGAAGCCAGTAAATCCGACTCCAGTCTTGCCATGAAGTACCGTGTTATCCAGTTAATGGGTTGTGGAGGTATGGTAGGCAGCCGCTCCTCGTAAAATTACTGATATTCAGCTAAATCCGGCTTGACTGGAAGCCGACACCAATATAGTTGGGAAAAGGCTAGGCAGATGATGATGGGTGCGGGTCGGAGCGAGTAAAAGCCCTTCGCACAAAAGCACTCGCTGATAGCCGAGCGTCAAAACTATTGAAACTTTTCACTCGCTACTCGCTGATGGCCAACTGTTCTGAGTTTGAAGCTTTACTCGCTACTCACTGATCGCCGGCGGTGAGACAAATGCCTAAGTTAATAATAATAATAATAAATTGTGTCCCATTCCATTTGAAATGTCTAAAGAGGCCTCTGCGAGTTGGCTTCGGCCCCTCGTACGCCTACCAAAGGACCGGGTCTCTAGGAAGAGGGACCCGAGAAAGTAAAAAAACATGAAAAAAAATAATAATAATAATGTTTTATTGTCAGGCAACTGAGATCCATACAAAAAAAAATACACAATATAAAATTACATAAAAATAAACTAATACACATAAAAATCCACATAAATATTAATTAATCTAAATATATTCGTGCCAATCAAAGAAGTCGGCCAGCTGAGTAGAAAGGGATAGAAGATGGCTCTACCACTAAGTGCGATACAGATTTATTTAATATCTCTTTCATACTTACTACTTAAGCAATGTTGTATCCTGCTGTCAAATCGGACTTCTTAAAGAGTTAAAGTTTGCCTACAAATTACTTTAAATCTTTTCATCATCATCATAACAGTTGAAAGACGTCCACTGCTGGACATAGGCCTCCCCCGAATGGGGGGGCTTGCTGGTTTGGGTTTGTTTGTTTGTTTGGGGTTTTTGTTGTTTATCTTTTGTTGTTTCTAAAAGGAAATTTCTGTTCTGCGATTTTTTTTTAATAAATTAAAGTTAGCCAATCGCTGAGTTCGATTGCTCTTTTTTAGTGGGTACCGTACCCGAAGGGTAACCAACAGCACCCTTCATCCGTCCGTTCGTTTGTCTGTCAGCGGGCTGTATCTCAAGAACCGAAATAGGTAGACAATTGAAATTTTCACAGGGTATGTATTTCTATTGCCGCTATACCAACAAATAATTAAATTAAAAATTTCCCATACTCAAAACCTAGAGAGCTGATGCCTAGAGCTGCTAGGCGCAGTTAAAATGTTTCTTAAAAATCTCAAACAATGGCGGTGGTATATGTATTAATTATCAGCTTTTTAAATCTGTTATAAACAGAGACAGCACTAATGGCGTGTGACGTCACTCACAAGTCCCGCCAAATCAAAAGAAGCCGTCCAGCACAAACAACATTTTGTGTGTCAAGGAAGTAAAGAATAACTTCAAAAGCGTATAATTTTTCTGTTATTCACCAATTGTTTTCACCAATCGTACTGTTTTAATAACATCTATCAAATAAGTATTCATGTATATTTTTCATAGTAGTCAAAAACGCTATCTTTGATATTATTAAATGACATCTTTGAGTACGGTAGTTATTCTTTTTGAGTTATATGAATGTTTTAATTCCACGTGTAGCTTCGTGCTCAGTATAAAAGTACCTACACGTCAGTGATTGATCACATCATTATAGTAAGGGCGGGTTGGTGAGGATCTGTCCGATACAACAATGATGGGGGTCATTCCGTCTTTGGCCATAATTGCTATAGGGTAAGTCTTTAATTTTCTTTTTTTAAAACAAAAGATAATATTTTATTCACTTTATAACTGTATACCAATTTACTCTCATTAAATATTTTTCAACAATAAAAAAACAAAACATTTTAAATTATATAAAAAGCAATAGTCTGCCGGTGTCGGACGCAGGGACCAAGCTACTGGTGGTTAGTGGTAAATATTATTAATAATTTTAAATTCAGTGTGCTCTCCTTTTTAACATTACAAGTAGTTCGTAATGTACTCGTAGGTCGCATATAGCATTGGGGCTGCGGAATCTGTTCGAAAGAGGTGCCGTAACCTTGGAACACAAAGGGCACCAGGAGGAACACGGATGGGTTTTAGTCAGTAAGAGTCTGACACTCCCTCTTGCTTCACCCAGAGCGGGAGGAGTCATTTGATGATTTCCCATCCTTAAAAAAAAAAAAAAAGAAAGGTCGCATATAGCATTATATTTTTAGGTATCTATCTGTTTTATTTACTTATGAAGTGTTTATGTAATTTTATTCTCAGTTCCTGATAAAGATAAATTCGCAATTAGTTAAAACAATAAGGGTTTTTACTGGTCATTTAGTAGAGTTAACACCGGCCATAATCAAGATAAGTAGGTTACGTATATTTTTTTAGTGTTAGAGTCGCGTGTTACTTAAACACCGCCATGTTGCAGCTACCAGGAACCACAGACTGGCAGGGAATTCCTCTCGTTTGATGTATGCACAATGAAAGTATTCCCAAAACGTTTTGCAGGGTCTGTGACCAATATTATATAACCCACTTGACTATGAGCGAATGATCGTCAAGTAGTTTAGCAAATGTTGGTCACAGACTATACGTATGGGTGAGATGTGTAACATGTAGCCGGACGGGCTAATCTGAACTTAATTGTGTCAAAAAACAACTTTAACTCAAAAAAGGCTTAATATATTTACTAACCTTTAAAATATAACTGCTTCTTATTGTTCAGATGGCTCTCAAAAAAAAAATATGAATGAGAACTTCGTCTATTTTTAAATCAATTTTATGAACAAAGACTCGTCTAAAGTTTTTTTTCTAATATGTTTAGTGCCTTATTAATTTGCATTCTTATAACATTATTTAAACAGCATGCTACAAAGGATTTCCTGCGATGATATCATAGTGAATGTAACTCAAGGGCAGTTACGTGGCGAACTCCTACCTACGGTCACCGGGGAATCAACGTACTACAGTTTCAAGGGAATTCCTTACGCTAAGCCTCCCATCGGCTCACTCAGATTTAAGGTAAGAGATATCGATAAAATATTCTGATTTTAAACATCTTCGGAGCGAACAGGCAAGTTCTAGATACGTTCATTCCTGTCAGGGTTGTGTATTTGTTCGAAAGAGTCAACGCGGCCCTAAAACGCAAAGGGCATTAGGAAGAACATAGATGGGTTTCAGTAAGTTAGAGTCTGACACTCCCTTCCGCCCAGAGCGGAAGGAGTCATTTGATGATTTCCCATCATTTAAAAAAAGGATTCCATTCATTCCATTGCAGTCCTCATTCATCGTCTTTTCGTTAGGGGAGATCGAGGTCGAGAGAAGATTGAGACTGCAATAATAATTTCAATACTCTAATTTGTTTATTATTTTAGTGTAATTTAGGTAAATACCTATACTGTTTCTTGCATCCTACATATTCTCAGTAAAGTACGTACCAGTTAGTCAAAAACTTAGTACACCGGGGAAAATACTTTCTATGTATTTGTCCCATTCTTGCTCATCCAATTTGAGCATTATGTAAGTTAGGACCTTCCACAATATTAAAAAAAGTACAGAAATAATTATGTAATAGAGAGTTTAACGCCTAGTTTGTAAGTACGGTATAATCTCACTAGTCCGGCACTATTAAAAACCAGAGGGTGCCGGATAATTGGAATGTTCGGATTACTGAAAATTTTGATACGTGGGAAAGGAAAAGTGAACATTTTATTATATTATCATTAGGGATTTATCGTTATTTGATACCTTATTAATATTTTGCCAGATTCCGTTCAAGATCGATGGCTAACATTCTTAATTCTTAGCTAGCATGGGTGACACCTGGGGCATCCCCAATTAATTATGGGTTGCGCGTTGTTTTGTGGTGATACAGGCATTATATTCTATGCCAAGACATGGAACTAAGTCTATTATCATGCTGAGAAAGGTCTGCTGATACTCTTAGCAGAAACCTTCTGACCCTGAACGTTAAAAAAACAAAACTTATCACATTTTTCAAAACCGCAGCTTCTAGTTCTCCTCCACAATTTTTTTTTTTTAAAGATGGGAAATCATCAAATGACTCCTTCCGCTCTGAGCGGAGCGGAAGGGAGTGTCAGACTCTTACTAACTAAAACCCATCCGTGTTCCTCCTAATGCCCTTTGCGTTCCAGGGCCGCGGCGTCTCTTTCGAACGGATTCCGCTCCCCGGCAGTCACTGGCCCTAGCGGGCCCCGTCTCCCATGCTAGCTCCTTGAGGTGCGCGTGAAACACAGCGCACCACCAACCTGGGCCTGGTTCTGATCGGACGGCGAGCCACCTAATGCTCGCCGTCCGCAGGCCCACGCCTACGGTGGCCGGAAATCGCCCTGCGATCCCCGACGCCCGGGGCGTCTTCTTCTGTTGCGGCGGCTGGGTCGTGAGGTTTCCCTCTCTCTCACACGTTCAGCATCCTCCTTCACTAGCATTACTGCTTAGTCCTTCTCCATACTTAACACTTAAATTTCATTCATGCGGTAACCATTCGCCTAGAGACTGTACCTGTACCCATATAGAACGCACTCCTTCAATAAGATACCTAGGTATCACTATAGATGAAAACATATCATTTAAACCACATCTACGAGTTCATCTACTCACCGTTCGTGTCTTTTTCACAGGCTCCAGAGGCGCCCGAGTCTTGGGAAGGCGTGAGGAACGCAACCGCGCACGGCGCCGTCTGTCCGCAATTAGACCTACTCAACAGCGTGTTCATACCCGGCAGCGAAGACTGCCTGTTCCTCAATGTCTACACCCCCACTCTGAACCCCGAATCTCCTCTGACAGTCATGTTCTTCATTCACGGTGGAGGCTTTAAATTCGGGTCGGGGAATGTTGATGTTTACGGACCTGATTTTCTTGTCTCCAAAGGCGTTGTATTGGTCACAATAAACTACAGGCTAGACGCGCTAGGTTTCTTATGTACGGGCACGCTAGAAGTACCTGGAAACGCAGCCATGAGAGACCAAGTGCTCGCGTTAAAGTGGGTAAATGACAATATTGCAAGCTTTGGGGGGAACCCCAGTAACATCACCATTTTCGGTGAAAGCGCTGGCGCATCAGCAGTTGGTTTTCATTTGGTTTCACCAATGTCAAAAGGCTTGTTCCAAAGAGCTATATTACAAAGTGGGGTGCCCAGTATGGACCCTTTTATTCCATACAAACCTGTGGACAGAGCATTTAGGCTTGGAAAAAATTTGAATATCACAACGAATAACGCCACTGAGCTTCTACTTGCACTTCAAGATCTCCCAGTTGATGTTTTACTTAATAGAACAGCATTTGTATTTGCTTCAGAAGAAATAACTCACATCATTTTTAAATTTACCCCTTTTACTCCTGTCATTGAAGAAGATTATGGACAGGAAATATTTATATCTCAAGATCCTTTTGTTTCGCTCGACTGTGGAGATGTAAACACAGTAGACGTAATGTTAAGTTACAACAAGTACGAGACTCTGATCATGCTTCCTTACTATGTGAACGATACGTATCGCTACATACAGCGATACGCCAGATATCCCGAGTTGTTGGTCCCCAGTAAAGTGTTGATCAAAAAGGAAACAGACGTCATTTACGCATTAGCAAAAAAAATTATTGATTACTATTTTGGCAATAAAACAATAAGTGTTGAAAATATGCCCGAGTTCATCAGTTATTCCAGCTTTGCCAGCCTAGTATACGATGTGCACAGATTTATAAGACGATGGCCTCAGGTTGGAAACGTATATCTATTCAAGTTTGAAAGTTATTCAAGCAGGAACTACTACGGTCTACCAGGCGCCGCCTATGGCCTGATTGGACCTTCCCACTTCGACGATCTGTTTTACTTATTTGACCCGAAATCGCTGAATTTTACTTTGACGATCGGTAGTAGAGAATACGCATTGGTGCATCAAATTTGTACCATATTCACAAACTTCGCAAAATATGGGTAAGCATTGTTATTTCTTTATTTTTGAACTTCTAACTGGTGAATAGAAATCATAGTAGAAATCAGATGAAATCTGTGCTGGGCGGCTGCTGCAGATGCAGAAAACCTCAAACGGCGCATATATAACAACTTAATTGGAAGTTACATATTTGAGCCGTTTGGCGTTGTAAAAGTAAATATGTCGTTTTACAACACTTTCCCATATATTCAATATTTTATTGTTACCAATTAACTTTTACAATATACAACTATTTGATGACCCTATCACTCATAATTAGTGATTTTAAACGAAGAGTGCCTTAAAATAAACACAACTCTAGGTAGTTATGAAAGTGCTAGGCCCATTCTGCGCCTTCTTTTAAGTTAATTTAATTCCTTTTTTACAGAAACCCAACCCCCGATACATCGCTGGGGGTGACCTGGCCCCAGTTTGACACAACCAACCTGACCTACGTGACCGTTGCTGACAACCTGACAGTTGGTTACGCACCTGATGAAGATCACATCCAGTTCTGGAAGGGCATCCTTGAAGACGCTGAGATCAAGTTCTAGAAATAATTTTCATTTAACCGCTTTCAAAGAAAGATATCTAGTGAAAAAACAATAGTTTATTTATGACAAAGTATACGCCAAAACACAAACAACATCATGGCAAAAAAACTCGCCAAGTGCGAGTCGGACACGCGTGCAAAGGGTTCCGAACCAATCTCTTTTTTTAACATGTTTTTTTATACCTACACTATATCATTCTTATTGATTTTTCTGTAATCTATAGATAAAGATCTATTATCTCCATTTTTATGATAATTATGAAAAAAAAAATATTAATAAATTTGATATGTCACACAATATTGTTCAAAAAACTTTTTTTTATTTACTAGTTTTACCTCCAAAAGTGACCCCATACTAAAAAATTTATAATTTACCTAATGTTTTCGTATTTGGGTCTCAGAAGTCCATATGTTTACCAAATTTCAACAGGATCGGTCTAGTGAATCCGGAGAAAACTGGCTGTGACAAACGGACAGACGGACAGACAGACAGACAGACAGACATACAGACACCTGAGTGATCCTATAAGGAATCCGTTTCTAATGAATAAAATTATAAAAAGAAAAATTTTGTTACCATCGACTGATGAGCTCGAATAGATATTATATTCTTGATCCAATGTTATCTTCTTATCGTGTGAGCAGTAAGGTCTAACGACCCCACACATCCTCTGTCAGAGTTCCTAAACCGCATCAAGAGCCTCTGACATGGTTTATTTGACGACGGTGCCTAAAAAATAGTTGCCTTCTGAAGCACGGAACCACCTTTTTATCAGAAAATCAGATGATTCAAGCCTGCAATGTCCTAGCCAAACTGGAAACAACATTACAAAGTATGCTTCCCGTGGGAATCGAACCCACGACCACCGCGTCACAAGGCATACGCCTAATCCACTCGACCACGGAGGCATTTCCATTGTTATATTTTACACTTTATATTTATACCTAGGTATATTCATTCGTGATTTTGATGATGCGATAAAAATAGACGCTACTCACATGCTTTACATTCCCAAAGAAATAGAAATTATCTATCCGATGTGAAGAAGTCATTTCAAATGTAGATAGCCATTCATAGAACTATAATAAATATAGAAATTAATAAATAACCTGTGTTTTATTTACATTATTATCTACTGTATGTGATGTAGTTTCTAAACCCATCGAATCAATCAAAGGCTCCAAAAAATAATCTTTCAGTCGGAGTATGAAGCATAAAGTCGAAAAACTTTCGACACGTCATTTCCTCCCGAATAAAAATTTGATAGCTGATAGTTAATATGATCCTGTAAGTCATCTGCCTAGCCTTTTCCCAACTATATTGGGGTCGGCTTCCAGTCAAGCTGGATTTAGCTGTATACCAGTATTTTACGAGGAGCAGCTGCCTACCAGACCTCCACAACCCATTAACTGAGTAACACGGTACTTCACATCTACTCATCAGTAAATGATAATGAATACCACAAACAGATCAGAGCGTGGGCCACGGTGCCACCTGAATCACCGGAGTCAGATCTTCCATCCACTGACGAATTCATAAACTTTGTCAAGAAACTACCTCTCAACAAATCATCCGGTGAAGATAAAATATCTAATAGAATGATTATAGAAGCGTGTAAGACTGCGGGAGACGCTATCTTATCAGTATATAACCGATGCATTGCGGAAGGTATTTTTCCTCGAATATGGCGACAGGGCTTTATACGCATTATTCCGAAGAGTGGCGATAAGCCCCCGGATGACCCTAAGTCCTATCGGCCCATAACCTTACTTCCATCTTTGGGAAAACTCTTAGAGCGACTAATCGTTCCGCGCTTACTACCGAATGGACCTAAATTTCATAATAATCAATTTGGTTTCACTATTGGTAAATCCACCGTCGACGCGGTGCTCTCTGTTCGTAAAATTATTAACTTATCGGAACATAAATATGTGGTTGGAATCTTTCTCGACATTTCTGGCGCTTTTGATAACGCATGGTGGCCGATGCTACTACTTAAAATGAAAAACCGTGGTTGTTACAAAAACATCTATAATCTGATTCTTTCTTACTTTCTAAACGGTTCCGTGAAACTCAAACTAGGACATTATTCCATTACTAAGTCTCTAACCATGGGATGTCCTCAGGGCTCAGTTATCGGTCCATATGTTTGGAATATTGGCTACGATGATTTCCTCGCGCTTTCACTCCCATGCGGCTGCTCATTAACCGGTTACGCGGACGATGGCTTGCTTCTCATTCAGGCAAGTACTCGTGCTGGTCTTGAGAATTTGGCTGACACATGCCTACGATTAATATCTCAGTGAGGCGATCGAAACCGTCTGACCTATGCACCGCATAAAACCTATCAACTTATTTTAAAAGAAAACCTTAAATCCTGGCCTAGTTTTAAATTTAATAACGTACCCGTTAAAAGAAAAGATTTCGTGTGCTATCTCGGTATGCTATTAGAAAATAACTTTTCATTTATTGATCATATAAAAACAGTAGGTGAGAAAGCAAAAAAGAACTTCTACGCCTTGACGAGAATATCCAAAGCTACTTGGGGTCTATCTTTTCAAATCTTAAAAACTATTTACTTGGGTTGTATGTGCTACGGGGCACCTGTCTGGGCCGATAGGGCCACCATAGGTGCGGTACGACGTAAATTGCTTCAAAGCCAGCGTTTGGCTTTGATATTCTTATGCAAGGCGTATAGGACGGTTAGTACTGAAGCCTTACCAGTGCTGGCGGGTGTTCTCCCAGTCGATCTAGAAGTGCAGCGGTGTGCTGCAATGTACTACTACGCTAGAAAGATTACGGACCCAGAGTTCTTACCGCAACGCGGCCGTGCTAAGATCTCTAGATTACTAAAACCCCAGACTGATGTCTGGGAGGAACTTTTATCCGAGTGGCAATGTAGGTGGGAAAATTCCATCAAAGGTCACCTCCACCAATTTTTTCTATCTGTTCGTGAGCGGCTGGACAGGACATGGCTGGAGGTGGATCACTGTGTTGCCCAATTTCTCACAAGTCATGGCAATTTTAAGAATAAATTATTTTCCTTTAAGCTTGTGGCCTCGCCTTTATGTCAATGTTCTACAGCTGACCATGAATACGAACAATCCGCACATCACATCTTATGGGAGTGTAGTCTTTGGCAAACTGAACGCAATATTATGTTAGATAGTATTAAGGTTACATCTGGGGTAGTTTACTATACGGACCTTGTTGAAACCAGAACAAATTTCCGTGCGAAGCGATTTTGCCATACCTATTACTGGAATCAAAAGTAGCTCACAATTTAGGACCCATTAGTTTAAGTGGTAAGATATAATCCGTGGTGCTTGGCAACTGGGTTTAACCCAGTTGTATTTGTCCCTTGGTGCCTATTGGCCTAGTTCTATTCTGTCTCCTGCTTGATACGGAGGGAAGTGGAAATTATATATATTTTATTTTTCCTACTCCTCCGCTGTACTTTTCTGATTAATTTCATTGCAGGATCCAAGACAGTTGAATCGTTTCTCCGGGACTCGTCGGGTTTAATTGGCTCGGCGTTTTTCTGGTGGTCGCCACTGTTGATTCTGGCTTTCAGGAGTTGCAGTGGTTAGGAATGTGCGGCGGGCTTGTCCCAAAAAAAAAAAAAAACATAACACGGTACTTCATGGCAAGACTGGAGTCAGATTTTCTGGCTTCGGACTATCCGTAACGACTGCCAAAGATCTACAAATGACAGCCGGGACCAACGGCTTAACGTGCTTTCCGAGGCACGGAGGAAACTCGGTATGTTAAGATGGTCACCCATCCACAGACCAATCTTGGCAAGCGTTGCTTAACCTTGAATATCGACCCGTGCAGCTGTTATTATCTAGCCCCGAGCTCCTCAATATGATTCTGTAAGAAATAAAATAAATCAGCTAGCAAGATGCCTAGGGAAAACTCGTCAGCTGGTGAATTTAAGTTGGCGATAGATCGTCCCTTCAGGCCGTTAGCTGACGACCTTTGCACCGAGATACAGCCGGCTGACGTTTTGTTTTCTGCAAGATATTGGGTTAGCTGTAATCTGACACAATTTTCAATGGGGAGGAAATTACTGAAAAAATGAAATATGAAAAAAAAATACATGTTCGTGTGACCAGCTGACGACCTTCACACCAAGATACAGCCGGCTGACGTATTTTTTCTGCAAGATATTGGGTTAGTTATAATCTGACACCATTTTCATTCGGAAGGAAAGGACTGAAAAAAAATTTTTTTTCTACGTTTTTGGGAGGCTGCCACTGCTTAACCCACCCGTCGTATTGCAGCTGACGTTCACAGAACTCCATAATAAAGCTCTCTTAACCATTTTACAAGTTATCGTCCGGGAGGAACTTGGTCATGGAAATCTGTTGCTGGCTCGCGGACAATTAGTAGAATTGACACCCTTATGCAAGAGAAAGAAGATGTATTCTCTATAAGTCCGTTTTTGTGACACAATGTGATCCTCCTAAAACTTGTGAATGATATTATTTTATTAATCAACATTTTTAATACCTTCCAAATTTGAATAATAGAAGTTGACGTCAGCAACATAACGGTAAATATTTAAGAGTGAAAAGCTGAAACTGTTGGTGATGTTACAACAGGTGTCTTAATATGAATATTTAAACGAAATGTAAATGAATTAAGTCATTGACGACACATGTAAGTTTCATTCTGAAGATATCATCAACGTTATTCAGCCTTTTATTTGGATGGAAAATCAACAAATGTCTATCTATAGGCGGAGCTGAAGGGAGTGCCACACTCTTAATGACTAAAACCCATTCGAGTTCCTTCAAATGCCATTCGCGCAAATCTCATCTGCCTAGCCTTTTCCCAACTATATTGGGGTCGGTTTCCAGTCAAACCGGATTCAGCTGATTACCAGTGTTTTACGTGGAGCGGCTGCCTACCAGACCTCCACAACCCATTAACTGGGTAACACGGTACTTCTTGGCAAGACTGAAGTTAGTTTTACTGGCTTCAGACAATCCGTTACGACTGCCAAAGATCTACAAATGACAGCCGGGACCAACGATTTTGCCATACCTATTACTGGAATCAAAAGTATGATGATCATATTTATTAGTTTATTATTTTACCAGTATATGTGTATTTTATTGGTAATATACATTTAGTTTATTCATTTACTTGTATTATATATGTTATTTCTTTGTATATTTCTTTTTTTCCGAAAATATTCTATTTTATATTTTATTTATTTGCTGTACACCTACCACAGTGTGTTTCGTTTTAACCCAAAGGTTGACTGGTAGAGAATGCCTTGTTGCATTAAGTCCGCCTATGTAACACTATTGTACATGAAGTTTAAATAAATAAATAAACCTTCAAGATCGACCCGTGCGGCTATTATTATTTAGCCACGAGCTCCTCCTGATTTAAAACAACACCATTTGTGCAAATCTAGTGCGCGGTAATTCTTTCAAACGCAGTAGTCCACTGCTGAACATAAGCCTCTCGAATCGCACGCTACTCTTGGCAACCCCACCAAGCTGTATTCAGCCACACCGCTCGTGTCATCGCTCCACCTAGCCTAAAAGCGTCCCACCTTACATTTGCCCAGTTGTGGAATTTAGTTCCACTCCTTCTTCTTGCTTATTCTGTGTGTAATTTGATGGTCACCCATCCACACAGACCAATACTGGCAAAAGATTTTCCGTGAGGATTTTGTTCTTTAGCCGCGAGCACCAATAGGGAACATGCGATATTTCTATTTTTGCTTTCATTTTAAAGAGTTCCATTTAGAATACAAAAACAAAACAAACCACATATGCAAAAAATGAAAACACTTTAATTTATTGCCAAAATTGCGTTTTTAAACAGACAGTTTAAATTTTCGCACGAAAACGGACGATGACGTCACTCATGTCTGTCACTGGTTAAGAACTGTCATAATTCAAAGTCATAGAGCAAGATCCCAGTGCTGGCAGAACTTACTTATTTTCTCAATAACAAAATGTGTGGAATAGAATAGAACATTCTCTTACCTGCTACGAGTAGTTTGGTCAACGCGACCGCCAGTTTGCAAGTACCATCATCAGATGCTAGCTATAAAACGACTAGATCATTTTCACGATTTTTACAAAATACATACTCTTAAATAATTAGTAATTTAGTAAAAATTTAAAAACTAATTAGTCATAGTAATAGTGTAAGATCTGATCTCTATCTCCACTGAGAATTGAGATCCTATTCACAATTATGTCTTTTGGACATAGTTTATTTACTTAATATATAAAGAAAACTGCAAAACTACCTCTTGACTTTTGGAATATGTCCTATATATATACCTACATACATTACTAAAAAGAATTGCCCGATGAAGGGAACTAGCAGACATTTATGTATGCGTACGTTGAAATAACACTGGCACTACTCTATTCAAATATTTTGTTTCTGCGAAATAAGTAACGTCAGGGAGCCCTGGGATTGGGACTGCGGACGGCGAGCATTGGGTGGCTCGCCGTCTGATCAGAACCAGGCCCGGGTCGGCGGCGCGCTGCGATCCCAACGCGCCTCAAGGACATGTCAGCACAGAAGACGGGGCCCACTAGGGCCAGTGCCTGCTGGGGCTGCGGACTTCGTTCGAAAGAGGCACCGTACCCTGGAACGCAAAGGGCACTAGGACAAACACGGATGGGTTTTAGTCAGTAAGAGTCTGACACTCCCTCCTGCTGTACCCAGAGCGGGAGAAGTCATTTGATGATTTCCCATCCTAAAAAAAAAAAAAGGGAGCCCTGGGATCTTGGACTATAAACTAACAGGAGTTACGTCACCAGACGCTGATTGGTGTATCAAAACACGTTCCGTTTCAAACAAAAAACTACAAAGTATAAAATAACTTTCGGAAGTCGGTGTCAATAATCCAAAAATAACAAAAGCACCGACTTCCGAAATTAAAGTTGTTTTATTCTTTGAAGCGTTTTTTTTTTTTGTCGGAGTCGGTTGTATATTTTTGTGACAAGATTTTTTAAACTCCGATTATAATGCCTCCGGTTTTGTAAATGCCTCAGAGAGAATTTACTGCTGCAGTGGGTGAGGTACCATCAAATGGAACATCAGGCATAAAAGCAAAAAAGACCAACGAAAAAATTACCATCAGTACCACAATGCCAAGCATCTGCTTCTATCGAAGATGAATAACAGAATAACCAAATTATAAAAGTTTTTAAATTTTAATTTCACTTGTGTCTTAAAACATCTTTATTTGTAGAAAAACACAGACATGTTTTCCGTACATCCATACATACCGCTTGAATAAATAACTGAATAAAGCAGAAACTGTTAATCATGTTATTAATCGTGTTATTCGATTATCGATTTAATTCTCGATGACTTCCTATCCTCAAATTCTTTTACGATTCGTAGACATATCTCAAAGTAAATATGGACGTACAAACTAGGAATACTCACATTTATTTTTACCCAAAATCAAATTAAATCTTGGTAATCAGACTGGGCTATGCAGACTAAATCAAAATACAATTTTGAAGGTTCGTAGAACAAAGAGTAAAGTCCCGCAAACCTACATTGAAAAGGGAGGATACGCCGACCAGGCGGTTGTTGTGCCTGGCGGGCAACTGCCCGATAGTTGATATTCGGGCGGATGTATATGTTCAAATCGCATAGTAAACTTAGCTTGCGCGTTGCAGGGTTTTAGTTCGCTGCTAGTTGGATAGATGGCGTTGCGGTTTTTTTTGCTGCGATTTAAATTTGCTCCGTTGATTTTCCTTGTGACGGCATTGATGCTGCTACACAATAAAAGATAAATCCACTAATTTAAAACAAACGATAGCTTCAAAAAATTGAAAAGCACATCATTTGGTTGAACGAAATGATGTGCATTTCAATAAGCTACAACCTGGGAGTCTTTAAGTTAAGAGTGAATAGGTTACTTCTAGGCAAGCGTGCTCCATCTTCGACCACATCATCGCTTACCATCAGGTGAGATGGTGGTCAAGCGCGTGCCTATTAATAGTAAAAAAAAACCACCAACAAGGCACATATTCCAGAACGAGAGTTACCCCATCTCAGCCAGCGCTGGCGGTAATTGACATAAAAAAGAATAAGCGACTGTCGTCGTTATGCGATTGTAATCGAATTAACGGGAAAGCGAAAGTAACTCTGCAATCTCTTAGTATGAAATTTCCTTATTGATACAAGTGGCTTCTCTTATCAAATATTTAGTAGCTTACATATTTTGAAGAAAGCTGCACAATAGGACAGTCTCATATAAAAAGGGGTTTCGATGTTCGATTGTCACACTCCGATCACTCTGCTGAAGACTTCTACAAGTATAAGCGGCAAGATGAGACTCATAGCTTCAATTGCCGTCCTCGTTTTTTGGTAAGTTCTTTTTTCTCTTTTTTTAATTGTTTTTCGCTTCAAATTATTTTGTATTTTTTAGCAAACACCATGTTTTATGTAACTTAAACTTCAACATAAATGGAACGATCGTTTTGTCAGTATTTCAGGTAGACTTATGCCTAGCATTAGACATCTGTCGCATGAAAGAATGACAAATGAGAGTCATATGACTCGCACTTTCCGTGAAGACACTGCTATTCAGCCAGTCGATTCTGTAAACATGTCGAAGTGAAGGCTTGGATGAAGTGATGACGAAGTGAGCTGTCATTCCATCTTATTACATGGATTGACAGCTAGTGATTACTTCATCCAAGCCTTCACTTCGACATGTTTACAGAATCGAGCAACTCACCGTGTAAACTTAGGTGAAGTGAACTTGAAGTGAATGGTCAATCCTTACAAACAAGATGAAATGACAGTTCATTTCATGCTCACTACACCTAAATTTACTCGATGAGATGTTGACAAAATAGGCTGGCAATGCTTAATAGGAAATGCTGCGGCGACACTGTATGTAAAAAAGTTATAATTCGAGGTTTGGCTCTCTACTGTTTTCTCCTCCAATATTGGACCCATTTAAAAGATATTTTATAAACTGAATAAGAAGGATGTATACTGTGTCTCTATGTTTTCTTTTTTTGATCAGGAGTTGCCAAATTTGTATACTAGGGCTGTGTTAAAGCGATTTATCGGACAATTTTGAGCATATTGTGAGAGTTCTAGTGCTTATACGGTTAATAAATAAACAGAAAAAAAACATAGAGACACAGTATATAATCTTTTTATTCAGTTTGTAAAATATCTTTTAAATCGGTTCAATATTGGAGGAGAAAACATTCGAGAGCCAAACCTCGAATTATGACTTCTTTACATACAAAGTCTCTCCGTCAGCATTTCCTCTTAAGCGCTAACCAACTGGTCACTCTCTACGGACGTTAACCATCCGCTTTAAAGATAAAAATTATGAATGTTATTTTGTAACAACATGAGTGAACAATACAGGTGATATTATAATTTGCACTTCACCTTTCTGATAAACGTTTTATGAAAATACTCGTTATTAAACTCGTAGTTAAACGTTCATTATTACAAATTATTTTATCTCATTTTTTAATACGGGACAGGTTGCATTTTTTGCTGTCAGTGTGATTTGATCATCGCTGCATGATTTGAGAGAATTTGCTTGTTAAGCTTCGAATATGGTTGCAATGTTGTTCTAAATCAGGCACTCAACTAAATTCCACCAGATTTTAATCTACAGCAGGTTAAGGAACACGGAGCTATTTATGGAAATATCTACTAAGATTATCCAGAATTGCACAAATTTTAAACACACCAACACTTAATAACGGTTACCTTGTATAATATAAACAATTAATTCATGTTAGTTTGCAGTTTTAACATGACGACTGTAATTTATAGACGTCTGTATATCATTACGGCAAATGACAAGTGAAAACTAAAAAACGGTATGTGTGTCTATGTTCCCAGCGCAATGCAAAACATTGCTTGTGATGACGATGATACCCTCATACAAATCGAGCAGGGACTCATTCGTGGTGAGAAATATAACACCGTCGTCGAAAATAAGCAGTACTACAGCTACAAAGGCATCCCGTACGCCAAGCCACCCACTGGAAGCCTCAGATTCAAGGTACCCGTTGATACTTATATGGTTTTTTTTTGGAAAATTAGTGATATACAGAATATTTATACTGAGAAGGTCGTGGCTAGATAATAACAGCCGCACTGGTCGATCTTCAAGGTTAAGCAATGCTTGCCAAAGTTTGTCTGTGGATGGGTGACCATCTTAACATACCTTTTCCTCCGTGCCTCGGAAAGCACGTTAAGCCGTTGGTCCCGGCTGTTATTTGTAGATCTTTGGCAGACGTTACGGATAGTCAGAAGCCAGTAAATCTGACTCCAGTCTTGCCATGAAGTACCGTGTTACCCAGTTAATGGGTTGTGGAGGTCTGGTAGGCAGCCGCTCCTCATAAAATACTGGTATTCAGCTAAATCCAGCTTGACTGGAAGCCGACCCCAATATAGTTGGGAAAAAACTAGGCAGATGATGATAATATTAATAATAGAAATAAAGATAAATTAGATCAACCATTTTTAGATTAGCTAAAGTACACACATCTTTCATGGGGTACTATGTTAAATGTTACAAAATAGTACCTTTTTTTACTATTGATAGGCACGCGTTTGACCACCGTCTCACCCGATGGTAAGCGATGATGTGGTCGAAGATGGAGCACGCCTGCCCAGAAATAACCCACTCACCCCTGATTTAAAGACTCCCAGGTTGTAGCTATCGGGAAACACAGACTCCGGCAGGGAATTCCACTCCTTAGCTGTACGCATTATGGATGAGTTCCCAAAACGTTTTGTGCGTATGGGTGGGATGTCTACAATGTACCGGTGGCGCATCGCCGTTCATCTTGTGGTCCGATGATGGAACGGGCTTGGCGGAATTAAATTATGCCTTGTGACATATTAGAACTAAATGAAAGAAATACCCTATCCTGTTTCCAAGAATGCTTCGAAACATGCTGGTCCTACTCCATAGGACAATCAAGGGTGTAGACAAATCAACCTGGTTGGTTTATGTATTAACTTTATAGATGTACCTACTGTTTAATTTTTGTGAGTCACTGTGTTATTTTAAATATAAATGATGAAGTTCAAAAGTGCCGTTTAATGGCCTAATTTAAATAAAAGTTTTGATTTTGACTTTGACCCTTCTTTGAATTCGACAAACTTACCAACCTAACTCAAGTGTTGCCAAAAATAGTTAATAACGCTTCTAGAAGTCTCTATTATTTTGTTCCAGGCGCCGGAAGAAGCCGAGCCCTGGGATGGAGTGCGGAATTGTACCGAGCATGGAAGCGTGTGTCCACAGTATAACCCAATAAGTGGAATATACACCCCTGGAAGCGAAGACTGCTTGTTCCTTAATGCTTACAGCCCTAACATAAAATCTGAATCTCTTTATCCAGTCATAGTATTTATTCACGGAGGTGCTAATATGTTTGGCTCGGGGGATTCTGATTTATACGGGCCTGATTACTTTATAGAAAAAGACGTTGTAGTTGTTACAATCAACTATAGATTGGCCGCTTTGGGATTCCTCAGCCTAGGCAACGAAGACGTTCCCGGTAACGCTGCATTAAAAGACCAAGTTTTGGCACTAATATGGGTACAAAAAAATATCGCAAACTTTGGTGGAGATCCGGATAATGTCACTATTCTTGGGGACACTGCCGGTGGACAATCAGTTACTCTTCATATGTTGTCGCCATTGTCCAAGGGGCTTTTCCAGAGAGCTATTGCAATGAGCGGTTCACCTACTTGTGATTATGGAATTACTTCTTTTCCAGAACTAAGAGCACAGGTTTTCGGTAAATTATTGAACTGTACGGATGTGGAAAACCAATCAACACTTCTAACTTGCCTTCAAGAAACTCCATACGATTCTTTCTATCCTGTAAATCCTACGGTTATGGCTTCAGAAACAATAACAAAAGTTTTATTTAAAATGGAAGACTTCGGACCAGTGATTGAAGAGAAGACTGGAAATAACTTCCTCACGGAAGAATACTACGACGTACTGAAGAATGGAAACGTTAACAAGGATGTCGATTTCATGATCGGACACAGCGAAAAAGAGGCTGTGCTTCTCATTGATCTGTACTTCGGTTCTTTATTAAATGAATATGCTAGATACCCCGAACTGTTTGCTCCGAGCGAGATATTAATCAAATGTACTCAAGACACTATCTTGGAAGTGGCTAATAGAATCAAGAAGTACTATTTCGGGGAAAAAAACGTGACTGTTGATAACATTGTCCCATTTGTAAATTATGCCAGCAACGCCAGCATAGGCTATCATGCCCAGAGATTCGTTAATAAATGGGTCACATGGGGACAAAGTACATATTTCTTCAAGTTCGGAAGTTTCACAAGCTGGAACATATATGGCCAAGCAGGCACCAAGTATGGAATTTATGAAGCTGCGCATTTTGATTTTTCTAACTACGTATTTTACCCTACATCTCTGAATCGGGTTGTGGACACAGACAGCTTGGAATACCAGTTGTCGCAGGACATCGTTACAGCGCTTGCCAACTTTGCTAAAACTGGGTAAATATTATTTCGTAATTGTTAGCTTTTGTTGGAGAATTGCCAATAACAGACTAAGATCCAAGAGTCACCAGACCTCTCTTAAAGAGAGGTCACTAACAAAATATGTGGGATAGAGTGTGATGTGGGTTGTTTAATATACACTTTTAACATCCGCATTACTCCTCGCTTTAGCCGACGGCCAATATACTACTCTGTCAAGAAAGTACCGGGAAAAGATCAATAATACACAAAATGTCTATTATTCATCCAAATTTATTTTATCACCTTCAAAGTATGCTCCTTTAGAAACGATACACTTGCGCCAACGAATAATCCATTCATCAAAACATTTTTTAAACGCTGCTTCCGGAATTGAGTTCAGTTCTCGCCGCGAATTCTCCTTTATATCTTCTATCGATTGAAAACGGGTGCCACGAAGTGGTAATTTGAGTTTAGGAAAAAGAAAAAAGTCAGCAGGAGCCATATCTGGTGAATATGGTGGTTGCTGGATGGTATTTGTTGAGTGTTTGGTTAAAAATTCGTTCACAATGATAGCCTTGTGCGAAGGCGCATTGTCGTGGTGCAAAATCCAAGAATTTTCTTTCCACAAATCTGGCCTTTATCGTCGAATTTGCTCTCTTAAACGCCGCATAACGCTCAAATAATATTCTTTATTTACCGTTAGACTTTCCGGTAAGAATTCAGAGTGCACAACACCGCGATAGTCAAAGAAAACAGTCAACATGACTTTGACTTTTGATCGACTTTGGCGTGGTTTTTTCGGTTTCGGTTCAGTTGGAAGGCGCCACTCCGAAGCTTGTTGACTAGTTTGCATGTCAAACTCGTAAACCCACGTCTCGTCACCAGTAACAATGCGTTTCATGAATGTTGGGTCCGAACTGACTCGTTCTAGCATGTCCTCAGCGACTTTCATGCGATTGAGTTTTTGGAGAAAATTCAGATCTTTTGGGACTAGCCGAGCAGCAACATGTTTCATACCCAAATGATTAGTTAAAATGGTACGGATCGACTCGTGAGATACAGAAAGTTCGGCGGCTATCTCTCTCAGAGTTGAATGGGGATTTTCAGTCACTATTTCCTTCACTTTTGCGATGTTAACTTCAGTTGCAGACGTTGACGGCCTACCAGAGCGAGGCAAATCTTCCATCACATCTCGACCGCTTTTGAACGCTTTACACCACTCATAAGCATGAGTTTTTGATAAAGTCGATTCACCGTAAGCCTTCTGTAACATTTTCAGTGACTCCGAACACGAAATTCCATTGGCGATGCAAAATTTAAGACAAACTGTTTGTTCGATATTTTTGTCCATTATGAAATTCGCAATACACACTATATATGATATTACTAAAACCAGCACTGTATTTAATATAAATAACAGATGCAACTCAAACTCCGCGTCAAAATGGAAAACAGTTGTGCCAATCTAACAACTACAAAAAAAAAACAAAAATTTGAATTTGGAACCATAAACAAATCATCCGTTCCCGATACTTTTTTGACTGAATGTATGTATATATTATTTGGGATGTACCAAAGGTACGTCAGTAGTCAAGGAGATAGTTTTGCATCCTCTTAAATCCTAACAGACTTTAACTTTGGTTATTTGAACATACTAAATGAACTACACCCAAATTTCAACCTCCTGAATAGTATCTCATTTGAGGTGGCAATCAGCTCTTAGACTATTACAGTGACTAATTAGTCGTTAAAATATTAATAACTGTTTAAGAATATTCTTTAAAATCTACTAAAAAATAAACACCCAGACTTAAAAAAAATAATTTAGCAGAATGCGTATGTTAAAACCTTTTAACAAAAAAATAAAACCGACTTTCAAAAACAAAACACTAAACAAACTTTAAATGGGATCAGCCCGAGAAAATACTCTTTCAAACAAAAAAAGAATCATCCAAATCGGTTAACAATTGGCGAAAATATCGCTGAACAAACATTTTTCATGGGATCCCATCATCAGATCCTGACTTGAGCTGATGATTACCAGGCACAAATATCTGAATTGTGTTAGAAAGTTTATGAAAAACAGTGTATGCGCTTATAAATTTGAGGGTTTCCCTCGATTTTCATAGGATCCCATCATCAGAATCTAACTTGGTGACAATGGGACCACCTCGAATAATTTTTTTTTTTTTAAATCGGTTCAGAATTGGCGGAGAAATCGGTGTACTTACATAAAAAAAATACATACATACAACCAAACATAGAACCTCCTCCTTTTTGAAGAAGTCGGTTAAAAAGTACATACTAACACTACTTACAAAAGTACATACCACAACATATTTTGTTAGTGAGAAAATTAGGGAGGTCTGGCAGCTCTGAGATCTCAGTCCATTACTTTTAGCTCCAAGCCGCCACCATTGAGAGAGTCTTAAATATCACAAACTAGTTGACCCACGCAACTTCGTTTGCATCACAATTTTCATTACTGCTCCGCTCCTATTGGTCTTAGCGTGATGATATATAGCCTATAGCCTTCCTCGATAAATGGGCTATCTAAGACTGAAATAATTTTTCAATTCGGACCAGAAGTTCCTGAGATTAGCGCGTTCAAGCAAACAAACAAACAAACTCTTCATCAGCTTTATATATTACTAGTTGACCCGCGCAACTACGTTTGCGTCACAATTTTCATTACTGCTCCGCTCCTATTGGTCTTAGCGTGATGATATATAGCCTATAGCCTTCCTCGATAAATGGGCTAACTAACACTGAAAGATTTTTTCAAATCGGACCAGTAGTTCCTGAGATTAGCACGTTCAAGTAAACAAACAAACAAACAAACAAACTCTTCAGCTTTATATATTAGTATAGATATTAATATATTATATACTAGCTGACCCGGCAAACGTTGTTTTGCCATATAAATAAACATTAAAATTTTATAAAAATCGGTCAAGCCATTTCGGAGAAGTTCGATAACAAACACTGTGACCCGAGATTTCTATACATTAGAAGATTAGAAAAAGATAGATAGTAGCAGCTAGCTGACCCGCGCGGCTTCGCTCCCGTCAACTGGCTACCCTACCTACCTATCTCCTTACCTCCCTAACTACCAACCCTACCTACCCTACCCACCCTACCTGCCCTAAATACCTGCCCTACCCACCCTACCTACCCTACCCACCCTACCTACCCTACCTACCCTACCTAATGTTAGAAAAATCATAGACAACATAAAAAAGACATTTACGTTTTCGATAACCTATAAAATAAATCTTAGAAATTGTTTTCAGAAATACAATAGTTTAGAACATAGACCACTAATAAATTTATGAACGCACGCGTAAATTTTAATCATTTGTCATTATTTCTGAACGCATGTCAACCATTACTTATAGTATTTGACAGGATGGACAACAAATGTTTGACAGGTACGAAACAAAGTAACATTAAGGTGGATGCTCCAGGGTAGACCGCGAAATTCAAATATTTTTATGTTTTTTTTACCAAATGCGATCTGCGACCGTAACGCGTATTTATCTAAAGAATTATAACCATTTTAATCATCAATATAGCCCTCTAAGTTCATGTAGTTCGAAAGAATGATTATTTCTGAAATATTCATCGAAAATGTGGTTTAGAAGTTTATTATAGATTTTAACAATGTTTGCAGTAACCCGAGTGTCAACGACATCGAATGGTCTCAGTACACTTCCTCGAATCATGCCTACATGTGGTTCGGCAACGATGGCCCGACGCTTGACCATGAGCCTGACAGCGCTGACTACAAATTCTGGAAGGGTATCTTCGAATACGCTGGAGTAAGGTTTTAATAAAGCTGTATTACGTGATTGGAATGAAAAGTATGCAAAATATTATAAAATACTTACGTTAAAATAGTAGATATACGGCCCAGTTTTCGGAACGAAAAGAATGTCTAAATTAATGCGACATATTGTCAAATGCGCTGTAACATTTAATTTGTGTGTGTAATTCGATCATTCTCAGCGACATGTACCTTCTAGTTACTTTAAGAAGTTTCACAGTTATTTTCTACACTCGCTAACTTGATTTATATTTCATTCTTGCATAGTATACATTTCTTATACTTAATATATTTCTTCATTTAAAATTGTTGTTTTATTTACCGACTTCTTCAAAAAGGAGGAGGTTCTATGTTCGGCTGAATGTATCTTTTGTTTTATGTATGTTCACCGATTTCTCCGCCTATTCTGGACCGATTTAAAAAAAAACTTTTTTTAATTTAAAAGCCTATACTCCTGAGGTGGTCCCATTGTCACCAAGTCAGAATCTGATGATGGGATCCCATGAAAATCGAGGGAAACCTTCAAATTTTATAAGCACATACACTGTTTTTCATAAACTTTCTAACGCAATTCAGATATGTGTGCCTGGTAATCATCATCTCATGTTGCTGAGCTGATGATGGAAGGTATTAGTCATGATCTGATGATGTGGTTCCATGAAAAATGTTGTTAACCGATTTAGATGATTCTTTTTTGTTTGAAAGAGTATTTTCTCGGACTCGACTCATTTAAATTTGATGATGATCTGATGAAGAACTTCGGAGGTAGGCAACGGAACTCTTCAATAAATGATAGCAAATAGACTAAATGTTGATTAACAGACATGCGATTACAGAAATCACGATCCATTTTTTTTAAGGGGTTTGCTCTTGACTCTAGTCTATTTTTGTTTACACCAGTTCATAACATAATATCACGACGGCACGCTGTGTTTTTGGTTATTTCATTTTTGAACACCGACTTCCGAAATTAAAGTTATTTTTTACTTTGTAGTGTTTTGTTTTTGAATGTCGGTTTTATTTTTTTGTTAAAAAGCGTTTATTTTTCACTTTTGTTGTTTGATATTTTGAAAAAATAAGTAAGAATAATATATTTATCAACGTTTTTTTTTATTTTTTAACAACAATTTACTCTTGAAACACTAGTCAATACGAAAAGTTATAATATTCATAAAAAAATGTTTAAAGACAACCTCCCTTCGCAAGCCCTAATATTTGATGCCCATTTCATGGAGTTGTATAAAAATAACTGTCCAGCTATCTTTGGGGAGTCCCAAAGATGTAGGAGTGTGTGTGGCAATAGCAAGTCCGCAATATTGGATTAAGAATGATACCACTTAGCTAACCGTACATTAGATTGTCATACAATATGCATCCAATGTAAACATAACTTCAGCTCAATCGGTATAAATGTTCGAAATTCAGTTCCCATAATTTACCCATGCGAGTAACATGATGATGATGGTTTCGATAAATTGCTCCACATTTTAAAACAACGTGTGCTAGACTTGGAGGCGCAAACCCACCGCGGTGCACGCTATCACTATTTTCATCTAGGAATATTTATTTACGCCACACTCACTTATTACACACCAAAATGAATCACAAATAACACAATCTAACAACGCATAACAAATCTCTCACTTTAAACACATTTTACTAAGTGATAACAGAAACATTACCGAATATTACGCGTATTGCGCAGCTCAAGAACTTCATTGCATAATAATTGTAATGTCAAGACGCATTCCTTCGTCTGTCAGCCATATTGTGGGCGTGCGCATTGCATGGATTTTAGATTTTGTTGTCTTTGGTGCGCACAGATAACATAGCTATTCTTTTACTTTTTTTTTATTACTTTTTAGAGTTGTACGCACCTTTACTAATCAGCCATATTCACATTCACATTGTTGTCATCTCCTCATTTCTTATTTATTATATTTTAACCTTATGTATTTATTTTTTCTGTTTACTTATCACGTTTTAATTACTTTTATGCCGCTCCGATCGACGTCATGCTTAACGCCGGCTGTCGCTGAAAACCAGCGCTGTGGCTCTGTTTCGCACAGGAGTCCCAGCATTATGCTAAGCGATAGCCGTTTTGCGCGAATATGACGCATATCTTCCCAATCTTTATAATTAAGTGTATGGTATGCGTCATGCTTGGCACAAATAAACGCTTTTTCTTTCTTTCTTTCTATGCACGGCCACGCGGCGCATTTTATCTGCGAGGGTTAACTTGTTTGACAACGTGGGTCTACGTTTCCACTGCAATACACGCTACACATCCACGACTATGTACAACTGTGGCGAGGCCCTCCGTGGCACACGGAGAGTTGCACGTTTTTATACAAGAATATGGTTTTGACATAGTTGTGGGTTAAAACTCGTGAATAGCGTGTATCGCGTGCCCAGCGTGCACGGCGTTGACAGCGTTGAGCTACGTGGGCGCCATATTCGAGCAAGCCACGCGTGCGCCAATGACGTCAACTGATGCGTACCGTGTCCGTGGGTTGCAGTAAAAACAATCTCATACATTTTCATGCAAGGCGAAGCCTCACACACGTGTCTAGTCTCTTAAGATACTCGAGACCTACCCCGCTAAGTGCAACCTTTCAGTCTCAGCTCATTACCGTCCGATCGCCATTACCTCCATTCTATATCATTCTGATATCCCGACTAGTCGTACCCAGCACTTCTCTTCCACATTTATTATGCACACAGCTAAAGTGTGGAACTCCCTGCCGGCGTCTGTTTTCCCGTCCACATATAGTATAACCCATCTGCTTTCAAAGCAAGAAAACAAAACCAGCAAAATACCAACTTGCCGCGCTTGACTCGGTGGAACGCAAAGCTTGTCGGCCAACTACAGATTGTACTTCGGTGAGAGTGCCCAAGAACTCCACAACCTCATCCCCCCGGCCCCCTTCTACCATCGGACATCTAAACGTACAGCAAGTAACCATCCCTACCTTGTTGCTATTCCACCAATTCACACTAAGCGTTTCCAAACGTCTTTTATAATGAGCACAGCAAAGGAGTGGAACTATTTGCATGCGTCTGTGTTTCCGAACACACACAACCATTATCTCGTCAAAGTTGGAGTGAACAGGCTCCTTCGTCGACTTTGTCTCTGTCATCGCTGACCTAGACTAGAGTCAAGAAAAAATACCCCAAAGAGGCCGTGACTTTTTCAGGATATAAAGTATCAGATATCTCAATTCAAGGATCAGAGGTTTTCTATCAGTAGAACAATTATCATCATAATATGGTCTGGCTAAGACCAGAATTCCGGGAATAAACTTTTACAAACAAACTGTTCATTTCATTCATTCATTTCATTTTCTTTCTTTGTTCTTCTTCTTCATTATATAACTTTAAAAGTTAAACAATCCCTATTTAAAATCGTCTATAGTTATTAGTATGCTAAATATAATAAAAAGTGTAATTATCGTGATCATAAATCACTATGACATTCACCTTTAATTAACATATTCATAAACGGCATGATTTTATAACTAATAAACAACCATGTCACGGTTACCTCAAATAGTCTTTGCCTTTAGTACAGCAGTAACGCTGATCATTGTGTTTAATTATTATCAAAGTGGCATGACTATCGTATCGTATAATATACTCAGTCCAATCACGATTAACGAAATAGTTCAGTCGACTCCGGAACGCCGACCGCGTCAGTACACTTGTAAACAAAACGTGGAAAAAATTATATTATTAGGTGTTAGTGCTTAGGACAAGGTAAGAACGATTGTTTACTATTCAAAAGTGAAATTTATTATTGCAAATGTAATGTGTGTATCCGATAAATCTAACAGGTCTAGCAGACGTCATTATTTCGACACTGATATGAAGAGATTATAAGTTTTTGCAATTCATGTTTTAAGTACACAAAAAGTTACATTGCTTTAAATGTTATTACATTATTCTTACAGAATAAAGTTAAGTGACCATGGTAACAGTAAAAGTGCAGCAAGGATGGTTGTCTGGAGAAGTGGTGAAGACCGTAACAGGAGATAGCAAATACTACAGCTTCAAAGGCATCCCCTACGCACAGCCACCGCTGGGCAAACTGAGATTCAAGGTGAGACATAAGTTCTTCTAGTAGATAGAAGTTACTTAGGAACACTGATTTTAAAACACTTACCATTCTCCCAATCCAGTTGACTCAGTCGCTATGATAACAAACAAAACTCAAAACGTGGACGTCAATGTCAAATAATAACACTGTACCTGAGAAGCATAACACTGTAAGCACCAAAATCCAAACTTTACAAGACCAGGTTCTTTCTCAAAAATAACTGTCAATTTTGACTAAGGAACTTGTAAAACTAAATGTGCCAACAGAAACTTTGACGTTTATTTGAAATTATTAATTACATTATGATGGCTTTGTAGAGAACGACACATACAATAGGATAGTGTAAAAAGCTCAAAATCATAAAAAACCGTTTTTTATGATTATACTGTTATGCTTCCCAGCAATAATAATCACCAATAATCTTTTGTTTGAGCATGACTGTGTCGAGGTTGAGTCAAGTGGAGGAAACAGCATCAAATGTGATGTACTCAACTAACGAGAGTTGCGAGCACCATCGTAATTAATCGATTTAGTACGACAAGACTATTATTAGCCTAAAAGGCACGGTCAAGGTCAATTCCGTTTTTATGTACCAACCAAACAGTTATGTAGACACTAATAGAACTGAGTAGTTTTCACGAAATTTGTGTTTACATTCTCATCCTAACGAAAAGCTACTTCAACTAGGCTGTTTGAAAATAATCAAGTTTGACTCGAACTTAAAATAATAAGTACTCATTTATACATCCAAAGTTTTATTATTTTTCAGGCTCCGCAACCTGCTCTTTCATGGGAAGGAATTCGGAAAGCTACAGAACACGGACCAAAGTGCATTCAGAAGCTTGACGGCGTTAAAGTAGGGAGCGAAGACTGCTTGTACCTGAACGTGTACAGCCCGAACATCGAGCCAGCCTCTCCATTACCAGTGATGGTGTTCATCCACGGAGGAGGTTATAAAATTGGCTCTGGTAACGATGATAACTACGGACCGGATTTCCTTGTCCCTCATGACGTGATACTTGTAACATTTAACTACCGATTAGAAGCACTTGGTTTCTTGTGTCTAGACACTGAAGAGGTTCCTGGAAATGCTGGATTAAAAGACCAAGTTGCTGCTCTGCGCTGGGTGCGCGATAATATTGAATGTTTTGGCGGAGATCCAAACAATGTCACAGTTTTTGGTGAAAGCGCTGGCGGATCGTCCACTTGCTTACACATTGTATCACCTATGTCCAAAGGGCTTTTCAAGAAAGCAATATCAATGAGCGGTTCACCTTCTTGTGATTGGTCTGTCTCATTTGTACCGCAAAAACGAGCATTAATACTTGGAAAAATTTTAGGCTTTGAAACCAATGACCCTAATAAACTTCTAGATTTTTTACAAAACGTTCCAGTGGAAAAACTAGTCGACACTAATCCGACTGTACTATCTTTTGAAGAATACAACAAAAATATGATTAAGTTATATCATTTCACTCCAGTTGTAGAAAAAGATTTTGGCAAAGAACATTTTATGACAGAAGATTCCTTTGAAGCCTTAAAGAACAAAAGAATAAACAACGTTGATGTTCTTATTGGATACACCAGCGAAGAATCCGCATTTGCAATTCCGATGTTTGAACAATCTTACCTACAGCGCTCCAACCGCTATCCAGAACTGTTAGTTCCAAGAAAGATCCTCCACAAATGCACTCCAGAGACTATTTTAGAAGTATCAAAGAGGATACACGAATATTATTTCAAAGGAAAACCCATCACTGTCGATTTAATGAAAGAATTTGTGACTTACGTTAGTGAAACGTATTTCGTCTACGATATTATCAGATTTATTTTACGCTTACCGAAGATTGGTAATGGTCGAAGATATGTGTACAAATTCTCCTGTTTCTCTGGTAGAAATGTCTACGGAAGAAATGGACAAAAGTTCGGAATACAAGGAACTTCCCATTTAGATGACCTCATGTATTTATTCAACGCCAACAAGCACAATTTAAAGCTTGAGAAAAATACTAAAGAGTATGAGCTGATAAATTTAGTGTGTACTGTATTTACTAATTTCGCTAAATATGGGTGAGTGTTTTGATAAGATACATTATAGCAACACTAGTTTCTGCCAGCGGCTTCGCCCGCGTGATCCCTGGGGAATATATATCCGGGATAGAAAGCCTCCTTTTAAGCGTTCTGACGTGAAATAGTAACAACAAACATCAGTCCATACATCCATACAAAAATTGTAGGATAGGATAGTTTTAGCTGACATGGACTACATAAAATCTATTTCGTATTCAACTGAATGATTATCGTCGGCAGAATTATATTCGAGGTCATACGTGGGGTACAGAACAAAGTCAGATGCCTTCAAAGCTGCACACTCAACTACAGCAATACTTTAGAATAATTGCAAACCCAAAATATACGCCATTAATTTTATTACTAAGATGATTCTTGAAAGTGGAGATTTAAGCAGCATAGTACTTGTTTCACCATATGTCAAGCCTTTTCCAACTAACTTAGGGATTTTTAGGATCCCAGTTCAATCAGATCTGAAATTTCAGAAGCGTAGCGATGATGGATGACCTCCACAACCTCGCCAAATACTGAAGTATGCCCCTTCGTAAGACTGGTTGTCAGACTTTGAGGCTACACACTAAGGACCTGCTAATCACCAATTTGTTGCATTTTTAAAACGATGTTTCTGCTTACAGCAACCCAACTCCTGACTCCTCTCTGGGTACAACCTGGCCGGAGTACAACAACTCGACCCAAGCCTACGTGGAGATAGGAGACACCCTAACTCCGAGAACAGCACCTGAAGCTGAAGCAGTGGCTTTCTGGAAGAGCATCTTTGAATACGCTGGACTGGAGTTTTAAGACATTTAATACTCAGTTAATTTTATTTTCTTTAAATTTATCGCAAGTTACATTTGGTGTCAACAAGATTAATTCAGAGTCACAAGATCTATTAATTTAATTAAAGTTTATAGTTGTCTATTTTCCTTGGTTTTTATTCGATTCTCCATTCTATATTCACTTTTTTAGGGTTCCGAACATCCGTAAAAACCGAGCCTTTATCACTCGGGTGTCTGTCTGTCTGTCTGTCTGTCCGTCTGTCACAGCAAATTTTCTCCGGATCTACTGGTCCAATCCTGTTCACGGACGCGTTACGTAAATAAATATTTTTTTAGTATTGGGGTCACTTTTGGGGGTCATAATCGAAAATTTTAAAAAAACCTGTTCGTGTGACATATCAGATGCAAGGGTTTACTGTGAGAGTTTTAGTTAAATTTTTTTCATAATTTTAAAATAAAAAAATTTGAAGTTATTCAAGAAATTAGATAAAAAATGACCATTCCCACCTTATCTCCGAAACTACTGAGCCTAAAGTCTTGGAAAAAAATACAGAAAATAGTTCTATACCTACAGATTACAGGAAAAAATTAGCAAAAATTAAACTGTAGTGTTAAAATAACATGTTAAAAAACGGAAATTGGTTCGGAACCCTTTGCACGCGATTCCGACTCACACTTGGCCAGTTTTTTTAACTTTGCCCCACACTAGGAATTTCTCGTGCGTTGTGGGTGTCCATAGACATAAGGGTTCTATAGAGAATATTTCTAAAAAGAAATATTATAAGGAAAAACTGGCCAAGTGCGAGCCGGACTTGTCTGCACTTTTTCCAAAAGTTTTCAAAAAAAGGTAGTTTTGAAGATAAGGGGTGGTAATTTTTGGTCTAATTTCCTTAATTGCTTCAAACTATTCATCCGCAAACTATCAAAACCGCACAGTAAGCCCTTTCATTTGTATGCCACACGATACTGTTTGATAAACTGTTTTTATATTTTCTAGTTTGACCCCCAAAAGTGACGGCCATACAAAAAAAATATTTACGTAAAACGTTCGTGTTTGGGTCACAGAAATCCATGTGTATATCAAATTTCAAAATAATTGAAAACTGAAAACTGGCTGTGACAGACGGACAGACAGACAAACACCCGAGTGATCCTATAACGGTTCCGTTTTTTACGCATGTGCAGAACCCTAAAAATAGGATCTGCAGACGTTCACAATATATTCGTAGCCACAGAACAGAGAGAGTACAAGAGGTTTTGTGGTAGAAAAGAAGGACGGTACAAGGTGTACCAGCAGAGGGATCGTAATAAGCTGATAAAACTTAAGATTCCTATTTAATGATAGACTAAAAGTTATGATTGGTTTTATAATGTTACTAGTTGCGCAACTTCGTCTGCGTCACCATTTTCATTACTGCTCTGCTCCTATTGGTCTTAGCGTGATGATATTTTATAAACTTATAGCCTTCCTCGATAAATCGGCTATATAACACTGAAATAATTTTTCAAATCGGACCAGTAGTTCCTGAGATTAGCGCGTTCAAGTAAACAAACAAACTCTTCAGCCTTATGTATTATTATAAATTGGTATAGAGATATAAAGAACTACCTACTGCCCTTGGCTTCGCCCGCGTCCAAATTGAAAATTATCCCAAGGGAACATTCATAAATCACACTCCCGGGTTAAAAGTATCCAATGTCCTGTTGCAGGACAGGCTCTCAGAAGCAAACTCACTTTCACATTTACAATATTGGTTAAGATTAGTAGTTATACTGTTTACCTACATAGTTATATTGGTTAAGATTAGTAGTTATACTGTTTAATTACATAGTTATATTGGTTAAGATTAATAGGTATACTGTTTACTATTTTTAGAGCACAAATAAAAGAAAGAAAAATAACTATTTATTACATAATTAAACGAACTTACCTGAAGTGAAGTTCTATTGTAATTATACGAAGGGCTTAGTCCGAGATATCAATGTACACAGTGAATATAGAAGATATCTCGGACTAAGCTTGAGTATTATTTATCATAGCCATAACAAGCATATTGTAGTCATTGCTAATCACAGCATTGTTGTCATTTCAATACATATAGTCACGAAAATCATTAAAATGTACAGATAAAGTATTCCGTAACTATAATGACTCGATAAAAAATAAACATCAAGTAATTTTTACGTCACTAGATAACAGCCCAAGAGTGCAGATCATTGCTGTTATCTGACAAAACATTGCTATAAATGGAGCTATTTTGCAATCAGTTTACTCAATATTGTGAGTTCGGGCAACCACTAAAGATACGGTAAGAATTTACTTGTATATTGGGCGACTTCATTTTCATCATTAGCCACTGCCCGCGGCATACTTGCCAATAGTTTAGCATTGACCTGTTTTTACATGTGCAAATCCCCACCCTCCTATACCTTCCAGGGCCATCCAGGTTTAACTAGTCCCTCCTCAACTAGCCATCACTACGCCCTGCCGTATCTTTATTATAATATCCAATAAAATTTTTAACAAATAAGAAATTTACAAAACTATTCAAAATCCCAAATTCTATGTGTACTCTACATTTACGTTTTTCAAAATATTTCTTCATTGCTTATTTTAAATCTGTCCGTATATACCAATAACTCAAGCACCCTGCTTGTCCTTTAACTGGTAAACAGACAGGATTCCATAGCATTCTTCGTAAATTATTGTAAAGGCTATTTTTCCACCAGTATTTTATTAAACTCCAAAACTTATGCAATGTCATGATACTTCTTCTCTCAATCTCATCTTCATGTATCCTGATTTATCAAATGAAATGTGTCTCCCTAAATATAAGCGACTAGGGATACAAGGGACAAGGAATACATGGGGTGTAAACAGGTGAAAATTAAGCGTGTATATTTGTGTAGGTACAGTTCATCCATCGACTATAAATCTATATACTAATCTATATCTAAACTTCTATACCTTTATTACAAATAGGTAAAATTTGTGAGGTTGTAGGGGATAATCTCTGGATCTCCTGAACCGATTTCGAAAATTCCTTTATCTCTAAACAACACGTTATTTGTGAGTGTCATAGGCTATATATTAACCCGAAAAATACTGACCAATGAACTGGGCACGGGTCAGCTAGTATGATTACAATTTTGTTGCTGCATTTTCACTAATCTTATTGTTACGGGTATCAGTGACAATGGTTGAAGTCAAAGTAAAGCAGGGATGGCTGTCTGGAGAAGTGGTGGAGACCATCACAGGAGATAGCAAGTACTACAGCTTCAAAGGCATCCCCTACGCTCAGCCACCGCTGGGCAAACTGAGATTCAAGGTACGCATTGTTTTTTGAGTAAATTATTTTTGTTTTTTTTTAGGGTTCAAAGCATCGTAAGAAACGGAACGTTTATGGGACTACTCGGGTGTCTGTCTATCTGCCCGTCTGTCAAAGCCAATATTCTCCGGATCTACTGGAATCTGTATTGTTTTTTTGAAATTTGTTGAAATTTTGTTGAAATTTTGTTGAAATTTGGCATACGTATGGTCGTCTGTAACCCAAACACGGACTTACGTAAATTAATACATTTTGAGTGTGGGATCACTTTTAGGGGACCAACTTAAAAAATTTAAAAAAGTGTTTTCAAACTGTACCGTGTGGCATTTCAAATAAAAGGGCTTATTGTGAGGGTTTTAATTTTTTTTTTAAGCTATTGCATAGCTTCTATCGCGGGCCTTGAGCGTGGAGACCGAATCCAGAAATTCCGTAACGAAAAAAACCTAACACCCCCCACTCCGACCGGCACAGCGGTGATACTTTTTAGTTTTTTTATCGGTCACCACGCTCAAAGTGTAACTTGAATTAATATCAAAGAAAACAAAGCAAAGAAAGAAAAAATACTGCATAAATAAAATAAATATATAATTATAATTGCATCGTGAGGAGCTCGTGGCTAAATAATAACAGCCGCACGGGTTGATCTTTAAGGTTAAGCAACGCTTGCCAAGGTTGGTCTGTGGATGGGTTACCATCTTAACATAACGAGTTTCCTCCGTGCCTCGGAAAGCACGTTAAGCCGTTGGTCCCGGCTGTCATTTGTAGATCTTTGGCAGTCGTTACGGATAGTCAGAAGCCAGTAAATCTGACTCCAGTCTTGCCATGAAGTACCGTGTTACCCAGTTAATGGGTTGTGGAGGTCTGGTAGGCAGCCGCTTCTCGTAAAACACTGGTATTCAGCTGAATCCGGTTTGACTGGAAACCGACCCCAATATAGTTGGGAAAAGGCTAGGCAGATGATGATGATGATATAATTATAATTGCATAAGTTGATAAAAAATGCTATGCAATAGCTTTACCGCGGCAGTCTCCGAGTGCCACACGTCTTTTTTTAATAAATATGTTTGAAGTTATTCAAGACATTAAACGAAAAATAACCATTCCTCTCCTTGTCTCTGAAACTATTGAGCATAAAATTTAGAAAAAAAACCAGCCAAGTGCGAGTCGGACTCTCACACGAAGGGCTCCGTACCATAAACCTTAATTTTTATTATTTGTTGTTATAGTGGCAATAGCAATACACAATCTGTGAAAATTACAACCGTCTACTTATTACGGTTCTTGAGATACAGCCCGCTGACAGACAGACGTACGAACGGACGGAAAGATGGACAGACGGACGGACAGTGGAGGCTTAATAATGGGGTTCTGTTGGTTACCCTTTGGGTACGGAACCCTAAAAATAGACATAACAGATCCATACCTACAGATTACAGAAAACCCGAAGTCTAAAGTGTTATAAATAAATAACATGTTAAAAAAATTAAATTGGTTCGGAATCCTTTGCACGCGAAGCCGACCTGCACTTGGCCAGTTTTTTAATGTTCAATTATTATATTTTTTACAGGCTCCACAACCACCTCTGCCTTGGGAAGGAATACGGAAAGCTACTGCACATGGCGCTGTATGTCCGCAAATGTGCATATTCACAAACGCTTTAATACCAGGAAACGAAGACTGTCTGTACCTAAACGTATACAGTCCAGACATCAAGCCAGCCACTCCTTTACCAGTTATGATGTTCATCCACGGAGGAGGTTATAAAAGCGGCTCTGGAAACGACGACAATTACGGACCAGATTTCCTTGTCCCCCATGGCGTAATACTTGTAACTATTAACTACAGAGTAGAGGTACTTGGTTTCTTGTGTCTGGACTCCGAACAAGTACCCGGAAACGCTGGTTTAAAAGACCAAGTGGCTGCTTTGCGATGGATACAGGATAACATTGGGAGTTTTGGCGGAGATCCCAAAAATGTCACAGTTTTCGGTGAAAGCGCTGGCGGTGCTAGTACTTGTCTCCATATTACATCACCCATGTCCAAGGGCCTTTTCAAGAAAGCAATATCTATGAGTGGTTCGCCTTCTTGTGATTGGTCGGTTTCATTTGCCCCACAAAAACGTGCTTTCTTACTTGGAAAAGATTTAGGCTTTGAAACGAATGACCCTGACGAACTTCTTAATTTCTTACAAAGCGTGCCAGTGGAAAAGCTATTAGACACGAATCCAACAGTGCTATCTTTTGAAGAATATAACAATAATATAATAAAGTTGTATCACTTCACTCCAGTTGTAGAAAAAGATTTCGGCAAAGAACATTTTATGACAGAAGATTCCTTTGAAGCCTTAAAGAACAAAAGAATACACGATGTTGATGTTCTTATTGGATACACCAGCGAAGAAGCCGCACTTACAATTCCTATGTTTGAAGAATCTTACCTACAGCGCTCCAACCGCTATCCAGAACTATTAGTTCCAAGAAAGATCCTCAACAAATGCACCCCGGATACTATATTAGAAGTATCAAACAGGATACACGAATATTATTTCAAAGGACAACCCCTCAATGCTGATTTAATGAAAGAATTTGTAACTTACGCTAGTCATACGTATTTCGTTTACGACGTTAACAGGTTTATTTTACATTTACCAAAGGTCGGTAACGGTCGAAGATATGTGTACAAACTATCCTGTTTCTCTAATAGAAACGTCTACGGAAGCCATGGGCTGAAGTATGGAATACGAGGCACTGCTCATTTGGACGACCTCATGTATTTATTTAACGCCAACAGACACAACTTGAAACTTGAGAAAAACAGCAAAGAGTATGAGCTGATAAATTTAGTTTGTACTGTGTTTTCCAACTTTGCTAAATATGGGTGAGTAATTTGAATAGAAACACATCTGTAGCTTATCCGGGCATTACAAAAAAGATCCCTAGGATTCTGAACATTGCAAATACTGTTTTCGAGCCTTGTGCAGTTTTAGATGGGGATTCATGCCTTCAAAGGGGATCAGTTGATTATATGAATCTCAATAGAATTGGTTGATAAAGACATAATTTTAATATTGACTACTGAATAATGTTAATGAATCAAAACTGATAATAATGGACAATTAATAATGAACAAGCGTAGATAAAAAGGGTTAGGAAAGTAATTCATTGGGCATCAAACAGTTCGCCATCATTGTTGGCAATACGACATGACCGGTTGTTGTGGTGACACTTTGGGAAGGCCTAAGTCCAGTATGACTGGTCATCATCATAATTAAATTAGCCAAAAGACGCCCGCTTTTCATTTTGCCAGCAATATGAAAAGGACCCAGAAACGCTACAGCCTTTCTGACTTTTATCTCCATCCAGTGTACACGATACCCCTTATGATACCCAAAACGACTAACTCCTTAGTACATGTCCTGCATTTTTTAAAACCCACATCTCTCTGTTTACAGTAACCCAACTCCTGACTCCTCTCTGGGCACCACCTGGCCGGAGTACAACAACTCGACCAAAGCCTACGTGGATATAGGAGACACCCTAACTCGTAAAACTGCACCTGAAGCTGAAGCACTAGAATTCTGGAAAAGCATCTTTGACTATGTAGGATTGGAATTTTAGAAGTTCTCCTTGAATTTTATTTCTCTATATTTTGTTGTTGAAATTTTATTGCTTGTGTTTTGTATTTTATTTGTGTATTAGCTTTAAGGACAGGAAATTTTATTGTATGTAGTAAAAATAAAAGTTGTCTATTCATGTAATTTTTTATTACTATCCATGATCGTTGTAATTGTTTATTGGTGCAAAACTTTAAAAGAATTATGTACGACCTTGAATTACCTTGAAAAATCTCATATGAAACTGTGAGACAATAGGAGAGAAAGATGAAGATAAAATATTCCAATAGTTAAAAATGAGATCCCCTACCTACCGAAAGCCTATAAGAAGTCTGTTGAGTTAAATAACATGTTAAAAAAATTAAATTGGTTCTTAATCCTTTGCAATCCGACTCGCACGTGACCAGTTTATTTTTGTCGAGGTAGGTGGCATGTGACAACAGCTATTCTTTGAGCATTACTACGATTAATCCGTACTACATAAAACTGAAAAAATATTAACATTTTTTTTTTGTAATAAGTATCGTATTTGCTTTCATAATTATGCAGTGAGTAAAAGTTACAGACAGAGTCAAGAATAATAAAAAATATTTTCTTATGTTCTACAAGGTTAATTTTTAGTGTGCCTTCATGGCCAAATCCGAAACTATGAGGAATATAAAAAAACACTGAAAGGCGTCTCGAGCCAGATGTTGGTGAAAACGAAACATGCGTCACTGAAGTTTTCAAAAAATTTTATAAACTTGCAATTTTTTCAAAATTTTAGGCTTAGTGGTTTCGAAGACAAGAAAGTCAATTTTGGTGTAATTTCTTGAATAACTTCAAAATCATTTATTTTAAAATCAATCTTTGTAAAACTCTTCCATTGCTGACTGACAGGCAACACAGCCGAAACTACTGGTCGTAGAAAACTGGAAGCTGGCATGTAGGTTTCTTCTTCTCTTGCATTACTCTCTTGACAGAGTGGTCATAGTCGTATATCCAGGGGTAGTGGTTGCTTCACAATGTTTCGCCACTCGTCGCGCATCGCTGCTCTACACAAAACATGAACATAAATTCTGCCAAACTGCATAGTAGTTTGACAGCAGTTGATCTCGTTCACAATACTAAAAAAATATTTGTTTTAACAAACGTATGTGTGTTACTTAAATTACTAACTTATGCCATTTCAATTTCAATAAAAAGCGTATGGACACAATGACAGATAGCGTTTTTTTAGAATTTTCATAAGTTGAGATTTGTATTTCACACTTGTTCTTAACGTCGGCGTTATGTATTTCCGTGTGCGCTTACCAAAGTAGTTCTTCACTTTCAGAACAACAAGTTAGATGATGGAGTCGGATACATATGGCTAAGTTCCACTTTGCATTCCACAGTTCATAATATTAAAATAATAAGTAAATACATCAAAAGAATTTCCTTGGCGATAATAAACAAAATAATGTACTCACTCATGACTGCTCGACTAATAAACGTCGTTTAGCCATGTCACAGTTTCAGTGTCTACTGACGACAATCATGATCAGATAATACAGGATGCAGGATGTGGATGTGCAAGTAGGATGTATCCCGGTTCTCTATTGTGTGTCCTGACTTTGTTATCCGTAATCTGAAGTGCCAAATTTTTTTTCATGATTTGTCCGAATGATAACTTTTTGGAACTAAATTTCACATAATATCACATGCCATAAAATTGAAGTCCCTAAATATAATAGGGTATAATTTACACGGTCACCAAAAATAATATTTTTAAGACTCTAAGCCTAGGCACCAAAATGGATCAACGGTCACCAAATTCTATCCAACTCAACTGTGATTGCCATAAAATGTAGGCTTGGGGTTACAAACTGGATAAAATAGGTTAGGTTAGGTTGGGAGGAAGCACGGCTCCCTGTCGTTTCGGGCGACGCAGGTGCTCTCGGGGCATGGCTGCTTCGGGAAGTACCAGTGTCGCATAAAAAGGGAGCAGGACGCTCGGTGCCATCACTGCACCGACTGTCGGGAGGACACGGCGCAGCACACACTGGCAGAGTGTGCCGCATGGGAGGAGCAGCGCCGTGCCCTCGTATCCGAAGTGGGACCCGACCTGTCGCTGCCGGCCGTCGCTCGTTCGATGGTCGGGAGCGCGGAGTCATGGAATGCGGTGATCTCCTTCTGCGAAATCGTAATTTCGCAGAAGGAGGCTGCGGAGAGGGAGAGGGAGGCCGTGGCCACTCTCCCGTGCCGCAGTAGGCGAACCGGGCGTCGGCGGAGGGCGGACAACGCCCTCTTCCAGCCTCCGTAGAAAGGTCCGGAGGGACGGTGGACTCGGGGTCGTCCGCCGCCCCCAATCCAGCAGGACCCGAGACGGTGGCGCGTATTGTTCCAGACGCGCCCCCACTGGACGTTGCGGGGGGACCTTGTTCCTCCCGCGGGCCTGAGGTGGCCTGCATACGCGGGCAATAGCCGGGGATTATGGAAGGCGTACTAGCTCTCACAATCCTCGGTCAAGTGTGAGATGGAACACCGGGGTGGTTTTTAGTCAGTAAGAGTCTGACAGACCCCTTCGCCCGCCCCAGACGAGGGACATCCATGAGAATTTTCCACCCCGGCAAAAAAAAAAAAAAAAAAAAAAAAAAGGTTAGGTTAGGTTAGAATTGTGACCAACCGCGCGCGAGCCGAGCGAGCGAAGCGAGCGGTGCCGCCGCTACTTCTCGAATATTATTTGGTGACCATTTATCTGTTTTGGAGTACTACTAGTAGTACACTAGTGTTGTGTAACGAGAATACATAACATGTAAAAGAGCTGTTTGAAACAAACGTTGCTGAATAACAATCTGAGAACTTGAAAGAACCGATGGAACTAACTAGAGAAATTTGAGGGTAAAATTTGAATGTAACAATGCAAATATGTATAACTGCTATGTTATAGCAAGCACAAATGAATCAAAGTAATATCAGTACGATATATTTGCTCATTCACGTTAAAGTGCGCTAGACGCGCTTTTTTTAATAATTTGTGAAGGTAATTGTTACAATAAAATAAGTAATGAATGAGAATTATGAAACACCCTATTGACCGTCACCGTTCCATTCCGCGCAATCATCGGAACACAGTCTCGGCTCGGTCTGCGCTCGCTCCTAGATGTTTCAAACTACGTTACGTCATGTCATGCGTCATGAGAGTGAATAATATTTTATTTTATTTTTAAATTCAAATGTTCATAAATACCAATTGTCTTTTTTATTGAGTAGTAATAGATGAAGTGGGCTGCCATTAGTACACTACTCAAATGGCACTGCGTATAGCCCACAGCCTCCGTCGACATGCGCTATCCGAAACTAAAACATTTTATCTATTCGAACCAGTAAGTAGTTTCTTAGATAAGCGCGCTCAACCTCGTCAAAAACAAACAAACAAACTGTCAGCCTTATTATATTAATAAGTTATTATAGATGTAGTGTCAGAAACTGGAGGAACTGTTGAAGACATCACTTCGAGAATCGCCAAGACAAAGGGCACTAGGAGGAACACGGATGGGTTTTAGTCAGTAAGACTATGACGCTCCCTTTCGCTTCGCCAAAAGAAAACAGATTTGATGAGATTGGTGTATGATTATGTGTTACAAGATTTTTTTGCCAATAAATAAACAAACAAAATTCCTCACTCATGATTGTTGTGTTTGCTCTTCTAATCAACGTGGTTTAGCCATGTCACGATGTCACAGTTCCAATATCTATGACGATAATCGTGTTCGGATTTTATCATATAACACAGGATGTTTAATTAGGATATAAAAGTACATATTGAGACTTAATAAGTAAAAAAAATAATTTTCTACCACAAATATTTTATAGACGCCATATTTTTTTTTAAATGCCAAATTAAAACTTCTTAGGGCTAAGACTTTATTAAATTAATTTTTAAATTATGCTTGGAGAAACCTGGGTTCTTGATATTGTATTACCAAATCTTAATAATAGATCTTGATTATATATTAAAACGGCTCTGGATGACATTCGGCATACATATAGATTATCGTCTTTAGACTCTCTGACTAAAACTCTGATCAAATGCCCTTTGCGTTCCAGGGCCACAATAACTCTTTCTATCAAATTCCGCAACAGCAGCGGCAATTATCCTGACATCTCTTTGAGACATCGCCCGTGGATCACAACGCTCCGTTGACGGCGAGTCACTCACCGCTCGCCGTAAAAAAACGTTGCCCCACACTAAAAGTTTCTCCCGCATCATGGGTGCAACTCACATTCATAAACAGTCAGATCCGGAACAACTATCTGTAGGCCATACAAATATTTGTTCCGTGCGAGAATCAAACACCCGACACGCAGTGTAGCAGTCAATCGCTCAACCACGGTCACTACGCTAACTTTGTCAGATTTAATCGGGAATGGCATATAAGCTATTTATAACAGGAGTATGTTCCTTTAGGATAATTTTCGTTATTCACGCGGGCAAAGCCACAAGCAGAAGCTAGTATCAAGTAACTGCAAAAAGCCTTAAATTAAATTGGTGGCCAAAATAAAATTGTAAACATTCAATTTGACTACCCTGTATTTCGTGATTGAATGATTAATTTGATTTGATTAAAATATACGGAGTAATAATTACCTTATAGATTTAAGATTGTCACCATAGAATGCATAACAATGTGTACTAAATTACTGATGGTATCTTACAATACTTGTTATCTTACAATACTTTGCTTTATATACAGCTGTAAAGCGACGGTAATTAAGTGTGTGTGTTAATAAGCCCGTGGCTTCAGCTGGTCAGTTTTTTAACAACTTTTTAAGGTAAGAAAACATCTTTTTTTATTTCTTTTTTAATACTGAGAAGGGTTTACTATTATTTCATGCGGCGCACATCGTGTTGTAGTCCTGCACGGAAAAGCCTTCCATCCTCTTCCAACTTACAACTTGATCATTCCAATTTGCTCAAACTTATTTATAAGTGTTTCGGTATGGTCGGGCTGCAGTGGTCAGATCACATTTGTAAGGAGTACATCCTTACTATTTTTACAGATTTCAGTGACAATGGTTGAAGTCAAAGTAAAGCAGGGATGGCTGTCTGGAGAATTATTGGAGACTATCACGCGTGATGGGAAGTACTACAGCTTCAAAGGCATCCCCTACGCTCAGCCACCGGTGGGCAAACTGAGATTCAAGGTAAGCTTTAGATTTTTTTATCGCCACTCGAGAACAACATATTCATCCAATCTTGAACCATAACAATATTAGTCGAAAAAAAAGCAACTCGAATTATTTGCAACTGAAATTTATAATTACATACAAGAGTTGCATGGTAAATCATCTTTTAACTATTAACTTAAGTCTAATGATTGATTTACCAAATTCATGGACCATTTATGATATGTATATAACACAAGACCAACACAAAAAAAAATAGCGTACAATGTGCGGTCTTAACGCACAAGGTGATACAGGGCGGGTAAGGTGATACAGGTGATACTTGTCAAGCAATATAAAAAATGTATAATTTTCAGGCTCCGCAACCACCTCTGCCTTGGGAAGGAATACGGAAAGCAACAGAACATGGTCCCGTATGCCCTCACAAGTGCGTATTCACGGACGCGATGATAGAAGGAAATGAAGATTGCTTGTACCTCAATGTGTACAGCCCGGAAATCAAGCCAAGGTCTCCATTGCCAGTTATGGTGTTCATACACGGAGGGGGTTTCAAGAGTGGATCTGGTAACGATGATGAATATGGACCAGATTTTCTTGTCTCTCATGGTGTAGTACTTGTGACTATAAACTACAGATTAGAAGCACTTGGCTTCTTGTGTCTGGACACAGAAGCGGTACCTGGGAACGCTGGGCTAAAAGACCAAGTTGCTGCCTTGCGATGGGTACAAGATAATATTAAGGCCTTTGGTGGAAATCCCAACAATGTCACTGTCTTTGGTGAGAGCGCTGGTGGTTCGTCTACTAGTCTACATATCATCTCACCTATGTCTAAGGGTCTTTTTAAGAGGGCTATTCCAATGAGTGGTGTACCTCTTTGCGATTGGTCTGTTCCATTCGTACCTCAAAAGAGAGCATTCTTACTCGGAAAAGAACTTGGCTTCGAAACTGATGATCCGAATGAGCTCCTAGATTTCTTACAAAGCCTTCCAGTAGATAAAGTTATAGACACGTTTCCAGTCGTGTTATCTTTTGAAGAATTCAACTACAATCATTTAATAAAGTTGTACCACTACGGTCCAGTGGTAGAAAAAGATTTTGGCAAAGAAAGCTTTTTGACTGAAGATCCCTTGGAAGCCCTGAAGAATAAGAGAATAAATGAAGTGGATATCCTTATTGGACACACCAGCGAAGAAACCATATACGGAATCCCTCATTTTGAAAAACTTATAGTACGTGCCAACCGCTACCCAGAGATGGTAGTACCAAGAAAGATCCTAATGAAATCCACTCCGGAGACCATTTTAGAAGTCTCAAAGAGAATTCACGAATTCTATTTTAAAGGGAAACCTCTCAGTGCTGCTTTAATTAAAGAATTTGTTACTTTCCAAAGTCATGCGTGCTTTGTTTACGACATTAACAGATTCATATCGCATTTGCCTAAGATTGGCAGTGCTCGAACATTTGTGTACAGGTTCTCTTGTAGTTCTGAAAGAAATGTATTCGGGAACCCAGGTCTGGAGTACGGGATTCGAGGAGCTTCTCATTTGGATGACTTGATGTATTTGTTTAACCCAAACAAACTAAATTTGAAGGTTGAGAAGAATAGCAGAGAGTACAAGCTGATTAACTTAGTATGCGCTGTATTTACCAACTTCGCTAAATATGGGTGAGTGATTAATGAATAAAATGGTAGTTTTATTACGGCATGAAACCTGGTTCAGACTAGACTACTCGATGAAGCTAATTTTTTCATTGGATTTTGATTTTGTCATTATTTGTTTTGTTCATATTCCATGCAAAGTTTAGCTGCACGTCTCGAATTTACAAAAAGCGTCCGCATTCGCATAATTATCAATCAAAAACACCTCAAATGTATTTACATTTCGAAATTGCGACTTGAATTTGAACGTTTCATAGCTACGAGAAATAGCCTTGAAAACTTGTACTTTTATTTAAATAAGATCTTTTTTATTTGTTTTGCACGATACGAAAAATTGTCAAGTTCGACTGGTAAACACGTTCTTTGAACATTTGTGTGCTTCAATGATAAAAATGAATGAATCTCTGTTTGCAGTAATCCAACTCCGGACTCTTCTCTGGGTACAACCTGGCCGGAGTACAACAACTTGACCAAAGACTTCGTGGATATAGGAGACACTCTAACCCGTCACTCTAAACCTATACCTGAAGTTCTGGCATTCTGGAAGAGCATCTTTGAGTACGCGGGACTGGAATTTTAAGGAAAACTTTTTTTATTCTTTAATTCTCTTTAATTCTTTATTGTACACCAAAACAGCTTATTCAAAACACAGTAATGAAAGCTCATGTACAAAGGCGAGCTTAACACAGAAATGAGTTTTCTCCCAGCAAACCTTTGAGTGATAGAGAAAGATGACAATGGAGGGTAGGATCCAATGCACATTATTACATTTGTTTAATTACTTTCAATTATTTATTATTTTTTTCAATTTACTTTGGAAGATATATGTAGCCTAACCTTATTTCACAAGTCGCAAAAACTAGTTAATACGTGGTTTAAGAAATTAAAACTCGTATAGTGACTCAAATAACCTGTTCAAGGATATGGGTATTTTATAAGGTGTAGCTTTTTATATATAAATAACTAATATGTTAGAAGCTAGGATAACATTTTTACACACTTATGTTTGCAATATTTAACTATTTTTTGAAAAAAAAAAGTGTTTAATAATTAATTCTAATGTGTATCCCTAAGACTGATATTTTTTTTAATCTATACTTCTATCTATATTTATATTTTATCTATACTAATATATAAAGCTGAAGAGTTTGTTATTTTGTTTACTTAAACGCGCTAATCTCAGGAACTACTGATCCGATTTGAAAAATTATTTCAGTGTTAGACAGCCTATTTATCGAGGAAGGCTATAAGCTACTCGTATATATCGTCACGCTCAAACAAATACGAATGGAGCAGTGATGAAAAATGTGACGCAGACGAAGTTGCGAGGGTCAACTAGTATGAAAATAAAGCTGAAACTTATTTATTTGTATACCCTAAGCATAATAGTCATGAACTAGTTCCATAACCAAAGTAATATAATATGATATGTACTCAAGACTAGCGACTTTTTCTCGCGACTTCATACGCGCATACCCCAATTTTCCTCGTTCCCGTAGAAATTTCGGGGATTCCTCTCTTAGTGCTCACCTATATTCTCCAAGGAACCTACATGCCAAATTTCAGTTTCCTACCACGAATAGTCTCGGCTGTGTGTTGTCTGTCACTCACTCACTCACTCAGTTAGTAATGGAAGAATCTATACTTATTAATATATAAAGCTGAATAGTTTGTTTGTTTTTTTACTTGAACGCGCACTAATCTCAGGAACTACGATACGAAATACGATTTGAAAAATTCTTTCAGTGGTAGATAGCCCATTTATCGAGGAAGGCTATAGGCTATATATCATCACGCTAAAACCAATAGGAGCGGAGCAGTTACGAAAATTGTGACGCATACGAAGTTCCGCAGGTCAACTAGTTTTATATGTATAGATTAGTATAGATGACACATACTTCACTGACTAAACATGGAGATAAACAAATGACTGCTGCTGTGCCCTTCGGGGTATTCAGCGTGATATTATTTTAAATATGAATAGAATAGAATAGAATACTCTTTATTATGTACACCATATAAGCTACAGAAAAGATAGATGAAGAAAACATTACGTAGGGTGACACAATGGGCGGCCTTATCGCTAAAAGCGATCTTACCGATGATGTAAGAAGTCAGTGTATACCTAGACGTGTGTATGATGACACCAAAGCTATGGGATTAAAAGGCAAGCCAGTAGATAGTTAGATACCGAATTCACTCTTAGAAGTATGGGTTGTATGATGAGGCAATTTGTAAGATAGCTGGGTGCCGGCTGGCTGTATTCATTAGGCATTAAAGCCAATATTGAGTGCATACATTTGCGAGAAAATAGAGTCTACTGTTTCTGGATCAGCGGGCCTAAAAAGGCCACTTCAGTAGAATAGTAGTATTAGAATCGTATTAATCATACAACAGTCTATCAAATTTAATTTCCATCTTTATCCCTAAAGCATTAGGTTCAAGATTAATTGGGAAAATTTGACAGTGACGGGTGGTAGCTTGATATGCTTTCTGATTTTCCTTGCTTTTTCAGGTTCCGTAAATGAAATGGAAAAAACGGTACCCTTATATGTCACTTTGTTGTCCGTCCGTCTGTCTGTCAGACCCTTTATCGCGGGAACGCAAGGAGGTATTGGGTTGAAATTAAAACCGTATACTCAGTTCCATGAAGCTGTATAAAAAATCAAACCTCAAAGTTAACGTGAAAAAAAGAAACAGTTTATACCGCAAGAACCGTATAACACTCTCAAGGGAATCAAAATTCACAGTGTTTTAGAAAAGTCTGAAAACTAACCAATTGTAATTAAATCACAAAAAAAAAGTATAGTCTTTATTTTAAAGAAATTTGTACAGAACCCTCGGTGGGCAAGTCTGACTCGCACTGGTCCGGTTTTTAGACCCGCAGGTCAACTTAGTGGAATAAAAATAAACAGTTTTGTTATGTCAAACCCTAGTTTAATGCCCTTGAATATTATTTTAATAATTAACTTCAAATTTTTAATTCCAAAATCGGGGGAAAGCTTGACGAGGAAGAGATGGTACTGATACCATCTCTTTCACGAGGAAGAGCAGCAGGGGGGACAGCTAGACGACTAGCTGTCCCCCGATATTTGAAATAAGTACCTTACCTTGAGTAAGGTACCTACTTATTTTGCTTTCTAGTTACTTGATTTTATGAGCAAAGCGATTTTGTAATTAAACCAACGTGAACTGTCAAGCACAGAATTTGATCTGGGATGTAATGTCATATAATGCCGGGTCGTTTAGGGAGGTTGCAGGGTGGGGAGGTAAGACCCAGAACCTAACGCGCTTTTGAAAGGTCATCAGGGAATCATAAAAAACCTCAAACCGAAGAGTATGGCAGAAGCAATGGAAGGGATTTTGCCAGCGGAGGGTGATGGAGCTGAAACGAATAAAGACAAGTATGGGAAGATAACTGATGAATACGTTGTTAGTATACTATACTTGAGCTGATATTGACAGAACATAATCAGATAAAGTTAGTAGACACACAACACACACACGGTAGACACGGTAGTTATCACAAAGATAACTTTATTGGTAAAACAAAATCAAGATTTATGCATACAAATCATGAATATACCGATAAAGTTTTTCCTGTGATAATTTTATCTACACTGATTTGATTTTACAACCTTTATTGGTTACTAGCTCTGTGCCCGAGACTTCATTCGCGTGGGTTCAATATTGCAATTTTCGTAGAGATCTCTTTTTTTTTCTAGTGATAAATATAGCCTATGACACTCACAAATAACGTGGGTTTCTATTGGTAAAAGAATTGGTAAAAAAATCAGTAGATCCAGACCTCACCAACCCCTTTATAATATTAGTGTAAACTACGAGTAGCTTCAGCCCGCGACTTCGTAAGCGCATATGCCGTTTTTCCCCGAATCCCAGGGAACACTTCGGGAAATCTCTTAGTGCTCTTTTACACTCCCCAAGGAACCTACATGCCAAATTTCAGCTTTCTTCGACCAGCAGTTTCGGCTGTGCGTTTTTAGGTACTGTCAGAGAGAGGGAAACCTCACGCCCCAGCCGCCGCAACAGAAGAAGACTCCCCGGGCGTCGGGAGTCGCAGGACGATTCTCGGCCACCGTAGGCGCAGGTCTGCGGACGGCAAGCTTGCTGGCTCGCCGTCTGATCAGAACCAGGCTCGGGTCGGCGGCTTGTGCGATCCCAACGCGACTCGAGGAGATGTCAGCACGGAAGACGGGGCCCACTAGGGCCAGTGCCTGCTGGGGCTGCGAACTTCGTTCGAAAGAGGCACCGTACCCTGGAACGCAAAGGGCACTAGGAGGAACACGGATGGGTTTTAGTCAATAAGAGTCTGACAATCCCTTCCGCTCCGCCCAGAGCGCAAGGAGTCATTTGATGATTTCCCATCCTTAAAAAAAGGGTTTCGTTAACAATTCTCAACTGATACGATTTAAATGTAGCGTTTATAAATAACTAGCTTTCCCGCGCAACTTCGTCTGCGTCGCGATTTCTATTACTACTCCGCTCCTATTGGTCTTAGCGTGATGATATATAGCGTTCCTCGATAAATGGCCTATCTAACACTGAAATAATTTTTCAAATCGGACCAGTAACTACTAGTCCGATTTGAAAAATTCTTGAACGCGCTAATCTCAGGAACTCCTGAGATTAATGCGTTCAAGCTAACAAACAAACAAACTCTTCAGCTTTATATATTAGTATAGATAACATTTAATCAGTAACGATGTTTAAATTTCAAGGTAACCTATTAATAGCTGAGTGTGGTGCTTAAACAAATCAATAGATTTCATATTACTGATTCATATATAAATCATAAATATTATATTCAATATTCATAAATAAATTAATAGTGTCAATACTACGTATTTATTAAAGCACAGATTCAGCTGTTCCGCTACAGTGGCCTTAGTGCAATTTTTTTAACGCTCTCGATTGAGGGCGCTAGAGTGAGCAAGCGCCTTAGCTCCCGTGATCACATTCATGGATCTGAAATAGGAGCCCTGCTGTGCGGGGCACCTTCGTCCGAATAAACTGTAGGCGAGTCGTCCATTAGATATTTTACACAAACTTTGCCCCACACTAGGAATTTCTCCTGTATCGTTGGTGCATTCACAAACATACACAAACAGCCAGACCCGGAACAACTATCTGTAAGCCATACAAATATTTTGTTCCGAGCGAGAATCGAACCCACGACATGCAGCGCAGCAGCCAATCGCTTAACCACTACGCAAACAATTTTGATACACAGTTGAAATATCCAATATCTTAAACAATCATTAGAATAATTGTTCGTCAGTGTTATTAATTTAAGCTTAATCAAAATTTAGTAAGTCAACAGTATACGTGTTACGAACATATGTGAATCAACCGTAGTTATATCGAAAATTGTTACTATAACTTTAGATATTGTAATAAGTAACCGGCCTCTGATCCAATCACGATAATTCTAGTGTATCTTCGTATCTACACAATCTTAAAGACGACCACGACCACTCAAGAGTGAAACGACGGAGAAGAAGTGTATATTTTAATAAAACCAACACTACTGCTGAAAGTCATAGGCTACCAGGTTTTGGGCTCGATTCCTCTGGGCCACGAGCCTTAGGTAAAGACATACTACTTATAGCACTTAGGGTGCCTTTTATATAAACGGAGAAATTTTAACCAATGGAATTGTATAAAATCTCCGCACCACGTGATTCACTGACCTTTTGACTGACATGATTGGTTAATATTTCTTTTCTCCGCCTCGCTGCCTCGTTCCGTTGTAGTGGACAGGACCCGTTTTATAGAAACTAGGTACATGGTGGACATCCTACCCGCATACGGACAGAACGTTTAGGGTATACTTTCATTGTGCGTACAGCTAAGGAGTGGAATTCCTTGCCGAGGTCTGTTTTCTTATTGTGGCCCCTTTCGGTGTGCTTATGTCTATAAATCTTAGATTTACTGGGGAGACCCGGGTGGTCTCCCAAGTCCTCTATAAGTCAAGACGAAATAGATTACTTAAAGACAACAGAGAAGATTGTTGTCAAACGTGATCATATCATAATTTAAAAAAAAAACCGTTCTATTTTGTACATTTACGGTTTCACTCACGTAGATTTCGTGTTTGCCCGAACACATTCGGACTCAGATCATGAGCCCAACACGCGATCAGTAAGCCAAGTGACAATTCAAAACGACGATGACAACTAATTCTTTTAAAATATAGTATACCTACCTATTAACATAAGTTCGACAATGACATTGATATTTATTTATATGTTATCGTAAGATCGGTAAAAAGACTGGACAAGTCACTGTTACATAATTATTATTATGGTTTTCCTCCGTAGAATGTAGATCATTGTATTGATATCATCGGGCGCGTCTGGCAGATAAAGGCCATTTACATACATATCTGTGCCTTATTTAGACTTGTGTCGCGGTACCTGTTGTGTGCGTGCGCGCCAGTACCCGGTCCACCGCGGAGCGAATAAGGCGTCTTGTTGCTTGTAAACACTCGATATTACAAATTCACGTACTTGTGTCAAGGTAAGTTTTTTTAATTCACATTCGATTAATTTTTAGTGCCGGAAAGCACGTTAAGCCGTTGGTCCCGACTGTCATTTGTAGTCGTTACGGATAGTCAGAAGCCGTGAATCTGCCTCCGATCTCGCGATGAAGTACCGTGTTACCCAGTTAATGGGTTGTGGAGGTCTGGTAGGCAGCCGCTCCGCGTAAATACTGGTATTCAGCTAAATCCGGTTTGACTGGAAGCCAACCCCAAAATAGTTGGGAAAAAGACTAGGCAGATGATGATTCAATTAGTTTTTAGATAGTAAATTAATATAAGTTACACCTCCTTGATTTTATTAATAAAATTTGCAATCTATTGTCGTTTTATGTAAATAAACCAAACTCGTTGGTGTGTTCTGTAAATGCTTCAAGTAATTTATTGAATCATAAACCTTTTAAAGTCGTTTAAAGATGGTCAATTGAGTTTGATTAAGACACAGTGAAAGTGCATAGATTTTTAACACTAAGCAGTGCCAGATTAACTCATAGGCAAATTAAGCAATTGCTTAGGGCATCACGTCTGGGGGGCACCATAAACAGATAAACTACGGAACTTGGAGGTATTTTTTTATTTTGGTCAAGTGAGACGAAATTTCGCAAACCTTCCGAAAAGTCAGCCAGGTGTTACGAGACCCAAAAGCTACTTTAAAGACGTGCACTTATAAAATTACGAGCCCACTTAGATTAGGAATCTGCGCAAAAGAAAAACTACCATATGAGGATTTTAAAAACACCAGTTTAAAAAAAAAACCTAGTCAAATGTCCCCTGCTAAAATGTTCGCGCTTGCTCTTGCAGCGTGTGTTCTTATCATTTCTTACCTTTTCTGTAATGAAATCGGCCAAGGAAGTCTTATTTCTGGATGAATTTGTAGATAGGGTGATAAAATTTACGATACTTCGCCACTGTTTATCAATGTTAATAAGTGTTTTATTTTTAATATATCAAAGAATATATTTTGGCAGTTTGGTTTTTATGTTAAAGATCGGTACTAGTCGACTATTGGATAAGGGGCACCACAGGCGTGGATTGCTTAGGGCATCAAGAAGTCTAAATCCGGCACTGACAGACAACAAGCTACGAATAATATTTGCATTTATCTTAAGAAAGATGGTTGGTATGGGAGAAAACACTACATATTCAAAACTCCAAAAAACGACAAAACGACACCCAAAGGTATCCATTAATGCCCACTAATGCGCATGTCATTATGATCAACCACAGTGACGGTGATTAACAAATGAGTTAGTTCTAAAAACTAATAATGATTCTATCCCTCTTTTGTTTTACTAAATTCAATTCCTAAAGTGTGTTTTTTAATCCCTGAGACTAAATTCTACTATAATCTATGTTTGTTTGCCATCTGCACTTGTCAATTTAGTCTCAGGGATTAAAAACACACTTTAGGAATTGAATTTTGTAAAACAAAAGAGGGATAGAATCATTATTACTTTTTAGGATCACTCGCGTGTCTGTCTGTCGGTCGGTCTGTTGAAATTCTATGTCCCAAACATGGACGTGTAACGTAAATAGATAAATTTTGAGTATGGGGATCACTTTTGGGAATCAAACTAAATAACACAAAAAGTTGTTAAACTGTATCGTGTGACATATCAAATGAAAGGACTTATTTTTAAATTATATTATTTTCATAATTTTAAAATAAACAGTTTTGAAGTTTTTCCTGAAATTAGATCAAAAAATGACCATTCCCTCTTATGTTCAAAACTACGTAGCCCAGAGTTTGAAAAAAAAAAGATAATAGTTTTTAACCTATAGATTACTGGAAAAAACTATAAAAAGTATATAATGTTAAAATAACATGTTACAAAAATGACATTCGTTCGGAACCCTTTGCACGCGAGTTGGACTCGCACTTGGCCAGTTTATTTAATTATTGTCATCATAAAGGTCATTAGCAGGCCAAACCTAACGATCCTAATAGTAAATCGATCAGCAACTTCATTTAACCACGTAAAAAACAGCAAACATCACATACCGAATAACATTTCAAAAATTTGCTACGTGCAAAGCGGCGCCTAACGGTGCATGGACTAGATATATGTCATCTTGATCGCCGTATGTGGTACTATAGCTCGTGTGAGTACCAGCCTATCATTTCCACTCAGTTTAAAAAATGTATTTTAAGTGTTTTCTACCATCAACAAAAAAAACACACACACAAAAATAAACTTTAATTTCGGATGTCGGTTTTTTTTTCATTTTTAAGCACCTACTTCCGAAATTAAAGTTACTTTTGACTTTGTAGTGTTTTGTTTTTGGAAGCCAGTTTTATTTTTTAAGTGAAACCACAAATACACCGTGCCGGCGTGATGTTATGTTATGAACTGGTGTAAACAATCAACAGACATGAGATTTCAGAAATCACGATCTATTTATTGAAGAGTTCCGTTGCCTAACTCCGAAGTTCTTCATCAGATCTTCACCAAATTTAAATGGGACCAGTCCGAGAAAATACTCTTCCAAGCAAAAAAGAATCATCCAAATCGGTTAACAGTTGGCGAAAATATCGCTGAACAAACATTTTTCATGAGATCCCATTATCACATCCTGACTTATACCTTCCATCTTCAGCTCAGCAACATGAGATGATGATTACCAGGCACAAATATCTAAATTGCGTTAGAAACTTTATGAAAAACAGTGTATGTGCTTATAAAATTTGAGGGTGTCCCTCGATTTTCATGGGATCCCATCATCAGATTCTAACTTGGTGACAATGGGACTACCTCAGGAGTATAGGATTTCGAATGAAAAAAGATTTTTTTAAATCGGTCCAGAATTGGCGAAGAAATCGGTGAACATATATAAAAATCTCATGCGTGGAGCGATATGACATAAAGGGAGGTATGTCAGATACAATCCATTAATAACCAACTTCTTCAAAAAGAAAGAGGTTCTATGTTTGGCTGTATCTTTTTTTTGTTTGGAAGAATATTTTTTTTTTAATACTCTAACATTATGTTTCTATGAGTATGGAGCTCAAATTTCAGGCCATTGTGTGACGGTTCCTTACCAATTGATTATCAAGATTCACACCAAAGATACAATATTACACCGAACTAGCTTTTGCCCGCGAGTTCCCGTATTCGTGGGTATTTCGGAAAATACTCTCTTAGTGTCCCCTACGGAGGGAAGTAACAATTTCAGCTTCCTTCGACCAGTTCTTTCGGCTGAGAACGTACACTGATGACCACCAGTAACGTAAGAATTTTATTTATATATTGATATCTTTTTTATATTATTTTTTCCAGTGCCAAGTGACAATGGCAGAAGTCAAGGTGCAGCAAGGATGGCTGTCTGGAGAAATAGTGGAGACCATCACGGGAGATGGCAAATACTACAGCTTCAAAGGCATCCCTTATGCTCAGCCACCGCTGGGCAAACTGAGATTCAAGGTAAGCCTTTGATGCAAAAACTTGAATAAAGTAACTCACTGAACTCGAATGACCGAAACCGGTGCATCGTTGCATATAATATTTGCGTATATAAGAAAACACAAGGCTATCGAATACGAAAAGAACAGCTTCAATTTCATTAAATGAAAGCAATTGAATATTATTTTTTATGACAATATTTCTATAGTGTACCATTATTACGACATGTCAAGTTTATTTTATTTTGTTAGTTTATTTAAGATTTTTTCGCTTAAAATTTCTAAAGGTATTTAAGGTTTAGTGCCATTTTACGCTTGGATACTCACAATTACAAGTTTATTGTCAACGCAAATTCGGGGTGGGGGCCTGGTGATCCGTCACACAGGGTATCCTAGTATGGACTCCAGTCTCTCACAAAGGATCATAATTATATGTTTCATCTTGTTTGTTATTTAACTTATTTTTGCAAACACTATATGTATACCGATGTGAACCTTTGTGAAGAGTGAAATAAAGATATTCGTATTTGTATTATGATGACATAAATAGAACAAAAGTAAACAATTCGTAATATTTGCTCATTTACCTTTAATGGCTGTCTCAGAAGTTGTTGGCATTGAGAATACAATTATCTTCATTGTAAACCTTTGCACAGTGGTCAAGATTATCTTCAATCATTTTACTAGTAGTTGTAAATTCTTTTAAGCTTCACCAATATTTTTATGACCTTGTCCCATATTCTTAGAAAAAGCAACACGAAATCTTCTTTCTTTATCCGTCTTTCAACTGTCACGCTATCAACAAATTCTTATCGTAAAATCCTTGTATACCTTAACAATCATTATTTTATAAGTCATTTATTTATTTGTTAACATAGGTACAATAAATAGTTGTTATAAAATTATAAGCGCGTATGTTATGCCAGAAGGCGTACAAATATTCATAAAAAAGTCATTGAAATCAAAATTATATTAATTGATTGCATGTAGAATTAATTATTCTTCTTTGAAATAATAATAAACAAAACACAAAAATAACCCTTCTTCTGGCTCAGTCAGATAAATCTTCTTCTACCTGGCGTTAATCCCGGCTATTGCCAGGGTCCGCCTTCCTACTTAGCTTCCTCCACTTTGCCCGATCTTGAACATCCTTTTCAGTTAGGCCATTGGCTCTCATGTCGGACTTAACGACGTCCAACCAGCGCTTGCGAGGGCGACCACGGGACCTAGCCCCAAGAACAGCCATATTCATGCATCCTCGACCAACGTACTCCATAGGGCGGCGCATGATGTGGCCATACCATCACAGACGACACTCTTGCAGTTTTTCCCCCACGTCACGGACACCAAGACTACCTCTGATGAAAGAGTTGCGTATGCGATCGGATCGCGTTACGCCACTCATCCACCTCAGCATCTTCATCTCCGTGACGCGAAGCTCCTGGGTGTGTCTGCTTAGTGCTGGCCAACATTCACCGCCGTACAGTAGGACAGGCCGTATGATGCATTTATATATCTGCCCCTTGAGCTTCGGAGGCATTTTGCGGTCGCATACAACGCCCGTTACCTCGCGCCACTTCGCCCAAACCGCGCCTATACGTGCTTGGACATCGTCGTCCACGTTGCCAGACTCGTGCAGCACGGATCCAAGGTACCTGAACGTATCGGACTTTCTGATCAGGTCCGAACCTATTCGGATGAACCTATTTGAATCCGTGCCGCCACAGGACATGTACTCAGTCTTCGCCACATTTAGTCTCAGACCACCGTTTTCAAGCGTGTCCTTCCAAATGTTGACTTTGCGCTCAAGATGGGCTTTGTTCTGATTAACGAGGGCGATGTCATCGGCATACATCATTAGCCATGGGGGCTTATCTTGGATGTTTGCCGTAACTACATCGAGCACTACGTTAAACAAGAACGGGCTAAGAGCCGAGCCTAGGTGAACGCCAACAGATATTGGGAAGCCATTCGATTCGCCAACAGCGGTCTGGACAGAGGACACGGAATCGCGGTACATGTCTCTGATAATGTCAATATAGGCCTCGGGAACGCCCTTGAAGCGCAGTGCCCACCATATGGACTGCCGAGGTATACAGTCGAAGGCCTTCTGCAGGTCTAAAAAGGCCATATCCAAAGCTCTCCTTCTCTCTCTGTAAGCCTCAGCCAGATTCCGTAAGGCGAATACTGCGTCCATGGTGCTGTTACCCGCCCGGAAGCCATATTGACACTCAGAGACAGTACACTCGCTACGGAGCTCAGTCAGATAAATAAAAGTATAAAATGATGTCAATTTAAAAAAAATATATAATTCAAATAATGTTAAAACAAAAAGAGAGAAAATGTAAAAATAATACAAAATGTCATGTACATATATTTTTCCAGGCACCCCAACCAGCACTCCCATGGGAAGGTATAAGAAAAGCTACAGCACACGGACCTAGCTGCCCTCAGAAGTGTATATTCACAGACACCATAATACCTGGCAGCGAAGACTGCTTGTATCTAAACGTGTACAGCCCAGATATCATGCCAGCTTCTCCATTGCCAGTCATGGTATTCATCCATGGAGGAGGTTATAAAAGCGGTTCTGGAAACGACAATAACTACGGACCTGACTTCCTTGTCCCACATGGCGTCATTCTTGTAACCATAAACTACAGATTAGAAGCTTTTGGATTCTTATGTCTGGACACGCCAGAAGTGCCTGGTAACGCTGGATTAAAAGATCAAGTGGCTGCTTTGCGTTGGGTGAAGGATAATATTGGAAGTTTTGGCGGAGATCCCAAAAATGTCACCGTTTTTGGTGAAAGCGCAGGTGGAGCATCCACTAGTCTGCATATTATCTCACCACTATCTAAAGGTCTTTTTAAGAGGGCTGTACCAATGAGTGGTGTTCCTCTTTGCGATTGGTCTGTGCCGTTTGTTCCACAAAAGAGAGCATACATGCTTGGCAAAGATCTTGGTTTCGAAACCAATGACCCGAATGAGCTTCTAGACTTCTTACAAAGCGTTCCAGCAGAGAAATTAATTGACACAAATCCGGTTGTGTTATCTTTCGAAGAATTTAACAATAATATACTTAAGATGTACCATTTTACGCCAGTTATTGAGAAAGATTTTGGTCAAGGACATTTCTTGACGGAAGATCCTTTAGAGGCATTGAAAAACAAAAGAATCAATGACGTAGATGTTCTAATTGGATACACTAGCGAAGAAACTGCAATTGGAATACCTATGTTTGAAAAAACAATTTTGAAGCATTACAACCGTTATCCAGAACTATTGGTCCCTAGAAAGATCCTAATGAAGAGCACTCCGGAGACCATTTTAGAAGTATCGAAGAGGATACACGAATATTATTTCAAAGGGAAACCTCTCACTGTTGAGGTGATGAGAGAATTTATTACCTACGCTAATCATGCGTGTTTTGTGTATGATGTTACTAGATTCATGTCACGTTTGCCGAATGTTGGCAATGGTCGGAGATACATGTACAAGTTCTCCTGTATTTCAAATCGAAACGTCTACGCCAGCGGTGGACTGAAGTACGGCATTCAAGGAGTCGGCCATTTAGATGACCTTATGTATCTGTTGAATGCAAATGCACATAATTTGAAGGTTGAGAAAAATACTAAAGAGTATGAACTGATTAATTTTGCGTGTACAGTGTTTACCAACTTCGCAAAATATGGGTAAGTGATATGATAAGATAATGAATTTGTTTATTTAGTGTTATGTTTTAAATCAGTGGATAATAAGATATCTATCAAATATTAGAAGTACTTATCAAATATTCGGTTGAGTAAGTCAACATACGATTCTGATTCTAATAATAACTTATTAGATAAAGGTTTTGTAACCTTTGCATAACATTTTTTCTTTAAACAAACGCTTGATTCTATTTAAACAAAAGTAACTCAATTACCCTGGCCCCGTTTTCAGTTTTAGAATGGGTGACCAATGGTCCTCCGTGCCTCAGAAAGCACGTTGAAGGTTGGCCCCGGCTATCATTTGAACAGCTTTGACGACTGTCAAAGCTGTTCAAATGAACACCTGACTATTCCTACTGACTTCTGACTACCCGTGACGACTGTCACGGGTAGTCAGAAGCCAGAATACCTGACATTAGTCTTGCCAAGGGGTAAAGCATTACCAAGTTACTCGAATGTGGAGGTCGGAGAGGCAGTTGGTGCATTTAGAATGCAGATATCCGGTTAGACTGGACACCAACAAAGTTGGGAAAATGCTAGGCTGATAAACCTGGCACAGTTATTAACGTTGAACTTTCTGCTTACAGCAACCCAACTCCTGACTCCTCTCTGGGTACAACCTGGCCGGAGTACAACAACTCTACCCAAGCCTACGTGGAGATAGGAGACACCCTAACTCCGAAAACAGCACCCGAAGCTGAAGCAGTGGCTTTCTGGAAGAGCATCTTTGAATACGCTGGACTGGAATTTTAAGACCTTCTAAAGTACATTATTTTTAAACATAGAACATGGAAACTGTACTGTCAAAACTGTTTATACAAACTAAGCATGTACCTATTTATTTATTTGCATTTCATTGTTGTCGATGACGTTTTAAAATCCGGCTAAGTGCGAGTCGGACTCTCACACATAGGGTTCCGTACCATAAACCGAAATAATCACGTGTCTTGTATGGGAGTCGAGCCCTTTTAATTTGTTATTTATTGCTTTTGTGAAAAATTTAACTGCCTACTTATTACGGTTCTATAGATACAGCCCGCTGACAGACAGACGAACGGACAGCAGAGGCTTAGTTATAGGATCCCGTTGGTTACACTTCGGGTACGCAACCCAAAAAACTGACATATTTTATTTGAATGGCGAATATATCATTTTCAAAAACCTATTTCTCACAAAATAACCACTCGAAGTATCGCCAAAAATAAATTAATTGTACCTCGGGCTAAAAACTATTACGGTAGGCGAACGCTAAAATATTTAATTCCCACATGATTCCCACATTTATAAATGAAATCCCTCCAAATTTAAGAAGCAAAATAAATACCAAAAATTATAAACAAAAATACAAGAAATACTATTACGACTACATAAATAACTTAATATAAGATTTATTTCACATTTTGTGAGCACGTATCAATAAAAGTGGAGCAACCTGTATGCGTTGATTAGAACCAGTTTTCTAGTAACCGGCCCAGTAACGCGCAGTTGAGCCACTGTTGAGCCAATACGTAACATGCCAATTTTTCATGTACCTACAGCTACAGTTCGACGTTCTTACTAATGGATGTTTGCCTCTAAAACAACTTTGTTAAAAATGTTACCTATTAAGATACCCACATCATTAATTGTTAAGTATTAGTGACTAAGGTGTATTGTTATAGCGAATGTGAGTGCCAATACAAAGCAATCGTGGTTTAATGGACACTAACTGTATTAAAGAATTAAAAAAAAACAAGTCCTACGCTCGACGCACTTTTGACGGCACGATTTTTTAGTATTGCTGGTTCTCGGTGATTCCATGATATGCGTTTTAAAGACTGATTAACACTGTACAGTGAATTTACAAGAACTTTTGTATGTATGACATATACGTTCATTAGGACTAAAACGACCTAAGTCTCTGTAGTATTAATGTACTACCTGCATTGCTTGAGCAAATCAATTAATTTATACGTACAGTTAGGTAAGTAGAAATTAAGCTTATTTTTCCATATTTTATTTTTCTTTTTAATTAACACATCAAAACTCTAAGATGTGAGTTATTTTTTTGTGATTTAATTTTTAGTTTTATTTCTTTGGCGAGTCCCAAATATTTTTTGAAGACAAAAGAATAAAATAATTGTTAAAAAAAAACAATTATTTTATTCTTTTGTCTTCAAAAACTGAAAAAAAACAAATGGAGCAATCGTAATATTCAACGTGACTTCGTATACTTGAAATAAGTCTCTACACTGCGCAATAGCATCACCTATAAGTACACACCTATGTAAGTCCGTAGTATATACACATGTCGATAAATACTATGCATTGATATTACTAGTGCATATTCCCTATTGCCTATGGGATTGGAAATATGCATGAAAAAAATAATTAGTATCTATACTGCTTATCTAAAAATAGTGTACAAAAATATAATACTAACAGTGAAAATAGAATCAAAATTGAAAAACAAAAGACTTATTTTAAACAAACAGATCTCGCGAAAGCGCTGTTGTAATTTGCAGCAACCAGATGGAAGCTGTGTTGGCATCATGGCCTTTGACGTTAAAGTTCAAATTGGACTTCTCTTTCTAATTGTAATCTTTGAAGCTTTATAACTTCATCGCTCGCCTTCATCCATCATTGTTTACTAGAGCTAATAAGTATTTAATTTTGCAAATAAAAAAATTGCATGCATATTTCATATTTGCTATGCAGTAATATCAACAGAGTAATGTGCTCCAAAGCTTTACTTAAAAACCTACTTATATAAAAAAAACTCAGCCAGTGTGGCAATCCCGTTGCTTTACATCTAGCCACTGTAAGTCTTGAGAAGACCACTAGCCAAAATTAGCAGCGGAAAGAGAAAAAAAAAAAGGCCAAGTTTTCTAAGTTAGTTCTTCTTCTTCTTATCGTGTGGGCAGTAAGGTCTAACGACCCCACACACCCTAGTGTCAGTTTCTAAACCGCCCCAAGGGCCTCTGACATGATTTATTTGACGACCGCCATTTGGCGACTGGGACCACCGGCTTATACGTGCCTTCCGAAGCACGGAATCCTTTTTTTTTTCAGACAATGGTGATTCAAGCCTGCACTGTCCTAGCCAGACTGGAAACAACTTTACAAAGTAAACTTCCCGTGACGATCTAACCCGCGATCAATGCAGGGAAAACGCCTAAACCACTCGACCACGAAGACAGCTTTAAACTAAGTGTAATAAAATATAAAGTGGTACGTTTGGTGAAACAACTTACCGTTATTCGTTTCGCTGGTTAAGAAGTTGATTGCGACCTGAAACAAGCATTGAAATTCAATTTGTTTTTTTTTCTGTAAAATATTCATCGCTGCGATTGCGAGTGCGACGCTCACACGAAGGGTTCCGTACCATAAACCAAACACTTCTTGTCTGATAGTTAGTTATAGCAGCAATAGAAATACACTCTTCGTGAAAATTTCAACAGTCTACCTACCACGGTTCTTGAAATACAGCCCGCTGACAGACAGACGTACGGATGGACGGACAGACGGACGGAAGGACGGACAGCAGAGGCTTAGTAATAGGGTTTCGTTGGTTACCCTTTGGGTACAGAACCCTAAAAACGTCATTCATATGTGGTGTGATGGTGGCGTGCAATCACGGGCTGTAGGTACCTACTGGGTAACACATACCCCTTTGGAGGTATGCGGAACAGAGAGTAAAGTCCTGCAAACCTCCATTGAAAAGAGAGGCGGATCCCTGCCCGATAGTTCATGTTCAGGCTGGTGTATTTGTACATGTTCAAATCGCACCGTAAAGTCTGATTGCGCGATGCAGGATTTTAATTTGCTCCTGGTTTGGATAAATGGCGTCGCGGTTCTTTTTGTTGCGATTTATATTTGCTCCGTTGGTTTTTTTTTGTGGCGTCTTTGTTGCCGCACACCCCTTTAAGAAACACTGCAGCAAGAGATAAATAACAACCAAAGGATCACACAAACCGCTATTAATCCACCAGCCGTGTTCGACTGAGGCTTAAGTTTTCCTCCAACTGCCCGGAGGTCATTTAATGATTTCCCATCCATAAATAAAGTTCGACTGAAAGTAAATGCCTGTAGTCCGCCTGTTTAGGGTGTTTTTTACTAAAGCTTCAAGTTTTAATCAACAGTCAATATATTTAAAATTCTTCCGTTACTGGCTGAGTGAGTGACTGAGTGACAGCACACAGCCGAAACTACTGGTCGTAGGAAGCAGAGGCATGTAGGTTCCTTGGAGAGTGTAGGGGAGTACTAAGAGAGCATTTCCCGAAATTCCTTCTGAACGGAAAAGTTGAGCGTCGATGTTGAGGCCAGCAACCTGTCGGTTTTCTATCGGTAGCATTTTGGGAGTGTGCTACGTAATTATAAAATAATAATAAATAAAAAAGCCATTTCATTTCATTTCATGCATGAGTGTGTTTACATTACATTTAAAAAAAAAAACAATTATAAAATATTTCTCACTCTAAAGAACATTTAATTTTATTATATTGATGGCCAAAAATGTAAATAAAAAAAAACAATTAGATTACAATCCAAAAAATACATTCAAATGTATTAAATTAGATTACAATTTCAATTGTTGATTTCAATTAAATAAATGTCAAAAGTATAAATTAAATTTCAATGTTATTGTTCATTAAATAAATTCTTCATTAAAATACATCAAATATATATTAAATTAGACTACAATATTCCAATTGTTGATTTCAATTCAATAAATGACAAAAGTACAAACTAAATTTCAATATTCTTATTCATTAAATAAATTTACATTAAAATATAAAGATATTAAACAAAAAATATGCATGCATGAACCCCTCAGGTGCGACGGAATTGCATAATTTAATTCCGCTAGGCCCGTTTCATCATCGGACCACAAAGCGTACGGCGATGCGCCACCGGTAAATGGTGCACATCCCACCCACACGCACAATACATTTTGAGGACACACTCATTGTGCGTACAGCTAAGGAGTGGAAATCCCTGCCTGAGTCTGTGTTTTATTTATTATTTATTTATTTATTTAACACTTTACGCACACAGATGTTCAGAGGCGGACTTAATGCCTGAGGCATTTTCTACCAGTCAACCTTTGGGTGATGCAGAGAATAATACTAGTAGGTGCAAATTGTGAAAAAAAAAAACAGAAACGCGATTAATATTTAAATTAATACAAAGATAAATATATATAAACTATAAATACAATAAAATACTATAATATATACTCACATATAATAATAATATATAATATATTCTCTCTCTCTTTTCCTGATAGCTACAATCTGGAATCTTTAAGTCAAGACTGAATAAGTTACTTCTAGGCAAGCGTGCTCCATCTTCGATCGCATCATCGCTTACCATCAGATGATAAGCGATGATGCGGATGATGGTGAAATGCATACCAATCAATAGTCAACCGTTATCCAGAACTATTGGTCCCTAGAAAGATCCTAATGAAGAGCACTCCGGAGACCATTTTAGAAGTATCGAAGAGGATACACGAATATTATTTCAAAGGGAAACCTCTCACTGTTGAAGTGATGAGAGAATTTATTACCTACGCTAATCATGCGTGTTTTGTGTATGATGTTACTAGATTCATGTCACGTTTGCCGAATGTTGGCAATGGTCGGAGATACATGTACAAGTTCTCCTGTATTTCAAATCGAAACGTCTACGCCAGCGGTGGACTGAAGTACGGCATTCAAGGAGTCGGCCATTTAGATGACCTTATGTATCTGTTGAATGCAAATGCACATAATTTGAAGGTTGAGAAAAATACTAAAGAGTATGAACTGATTAATTTTGCGTGTACCGTGTTTACCAACTTCGCAAAATATGGGTAAGTGATATGATAAGATAATGAATTTGTTTATTTAGTGTTATGTTTTAAATCAGTGGATAATAAGATATCTATCAAATATTAGAAGTACTTATCAAATATTCGGTTGAGTAAGTCAACATACGATTCTGATTCTAATAATAACTTATTAGATAAAGGTTTTGTAACCTTTGCATAACATTTTTTCTTTAAACAAACGCTTAATTCTATTTAAACAAAAGTAACTCAATTACCCTGGCCCAGTTTTCAGTTTTAGAATGGGTGACCAATGGTCCTCCGTGCCTCAGAAAGCACGTTGAAGGCTGGCCCCGGCTATCATTTGAACAGCTTTGACGACTGTCAAAGCTATTCAAATGAACACCTGACTATTCCTACTGACGTCTGACTACCCGTGACGACTGTCACGGGTAGTCAAAAGCCGGAATTTCTGACATTATTCTTGCCAAGCGGTAAAGCATTACCAAGTTACTCGAATGTGGAGGTCGGAGAGGCAGTTGGTGCATTTAGAATGCAGATATCCGGTTAGACTGGACACCAACAAAGTTGGGAAAATGCTAGGCTGATAAACCTGGCACAGTTATTAACGTTGAACTTTCTGCTTACAGCAACCCAACTCCTGACTCCTCTCTAGGCACCACCTGGCCGGAGTACAACAACTCGACCAAAGCCTACGTGGAGATAGGAGACACCCTAACTCCGAAAACAGCACCCGAAGCTGAAGCAGTGGCTTTCTGGAAGAGCATCTTTGAATACGCTGGACTGGAATTTTAAGACCTTCTAAAGTACATTATTTTTAAACATAGAACATGGAAACTGTACTGTCAAAACTGTTTATACAAACTAAGCATGTACCTATTTATTTATTTGCATTTCATTGTTGTCGATGACGTTTTAAAATCCGGCTAAGTGCGAGTCGGACTCTCACACATAGGGTTCCGTACCATAAACCGAAATAATCACGTGTCTTGTATGGGAGTCGAGCCCTTTTAATTTGTTATTTATTGCTTTTGTGAAAAATTTAACTGCCTACTTATTACGGTTCTATAGATACAGCCCGCTGACAGACAGACGAACGGACAGCAGAGGCTTAGTTATAGGATCCCGTTGGTTACACTTCGGGTACGCAACCCAAAAAACTGACATATTTTATTTGAATGGCGAATATATCATTTTCAAAAACCTATTTCTCACAAAATAACCACTCGAAGTATCGCCAAAAATAAATTAATTGTACCTCGGGCTAAAAACTATTACGGTAGGCGAACGCTAAAATATTTAATTCCCACATGATTCCCACATTTATAAATGAAATCCCTCCAAATTTAAGAAGCAAAATAAATACCAAAAATTATAAACAAAAATACAAGAAATACTATTACGACTACATAAATAACTTAATATAAGATTTATTTCACATTTTGTGAGCACGTATCAATAAAAGTGGAGCAACCTGTATGCGTTGATTAGAACCAGTTTTCTAGTAACCGGCCCAGTAACGCGCAGTTGAGCCACTGTTGAGCCAATACGTAACATGCCAATTTTTCATGTACCTACAGCTACAGTTCGACGTTCTTACTAATGGATGTTTGCCTCTAAAACAACTTTGTTAAAAATGTTACCTATTAAGATACCCACATCATTAATTGTTAAGTATTAGTGACTAAGGTGTATTGTTATAGCGAATGTGAGTGCCAATACAAAGCAATCGTGGTTTAATGGACACTAACTGTATTAAAGAATTAAAAAAAAACAAGTCCTACGCTCGACGCACTTTTGACGGCACGATTTTTTAGTATTGCTGGTTCTCGGTGATTCCATGATATGCGTTTTAAAGACTGATTAACACTGTACAGTGAATTTACAAGAACTTTTGTATGTATGACATATACGTTCATTAGGACTAAAACGACCTAAGTCTCTGTAGTATTAATGTACTACCTGCATTGCTTGAGCAAATCAATTAATTTATACGTACAGTTAGGTAAGTAGAAATTAAGCTTATTTTTCCATATTTTATTTTTCTTTTTAATTAACACATCAAAACTCTAAGATGTGAGTTATTTTTTTGTGATTTAATTTTTAGTTTTATTTCTTTGGCGAGTCCCAAATATTTTTTGAAGACAAAAGAATAAAATAATTGTTAAAAAAAAACAATTATTTTATTCTTTTGTCTTCAAAAACTGAAAAAAAACAAATGGAGCAATCGTAATATTCAACGTGACTTCGTATACTTGAAATAAGTCTCTACACTGCGCAATAGCATCACCTATAAGTACACACCTATGTAAGTCCGTAGTATATACACATGTCGATAAATACTATGCATTGATATTACTAGTGCATATTCCCTATTGCCTATGGGATTGGAAATATGCATGAAAAAAATAATTAGTATCTATACTGCTTATCTAAAAATAGTGTACAAAAATATAATACTAACAGTGAAAATAGAATCAAAATTGAAAAACAAAAGACTTATTTTAAACAAACAGATCTCGCGAAAGCGCTGTTGTAATTTGCAGCAACCAGATGGAAGCTGTGTTGGCATCATGGCCTTTGACGTTAAAGTTCAAATTGGACTTCTCTTTCTAATTGTAATCTTTGAAGCTTTATAACTTCATCGCTCGCCTTCATCCATCATTGTTTACTAGAGCTAATAAGTATTTAATTTTGCAAATAAAAAAATTGCATGCATATTTCATATTTGCTATGCAGTAATATCAACAGAGTAATGTGCTCCAAAGCTTTACTTAAAAACCTACTTATATAAAAAAAACTCAGCCAGTGTGGCAATCCCGTTGCTTTACATCTAGCCACTGTAAGTCTTGAGAAGACCACTAGCCAAAATTAGCAGCGGAAAGAGAAAAAAAAAAAGGCCAAGTTTTCTAAGTTAGTTCTTCTTCTTCTTATCGTGTGGGCAGTAAGGTCTAACGACCCCACACACCCTAGTGTCAGTTTCTAAACCGCCCCAAGGGCCTCTGACATGATTTATTTGACGACCGCCATTTGGCGACTGGGACCACCGGCTTATACGTGCCTTCCGAAGCACGGAATCCTTTTTTTTTTCAGACAATGGTGATTCAAGCCTGCACTGTCCTAGCCAGACTGGAAACAACTTTACAAAGTAAACTTCCCGTGACGATCTAACCCGCGATCAATGCAGGGAAAACGCCTAAACCACTCGACCACGAAGACAGCTTTAAACTAAGTGTAATAAAATATAAAGTGGTACGTTTGGTGAAACAACTTACCGTTATTCGTTTCGCTGGTTAAGAAGTTGATTGCGACCTGAAACAAGCATTGAAATTCAATTTGTTTTTTTTTCTGTAAAATATTCATCGCTGCGATTGCGAGTGCGACGCTCACACGAAGGGTTCCGTACCATAAACCAAACACTTCTTGTCTGATAGTTAGTTATAGCAGCAATAGAAATACACTCTTCGTGAAAATTTCAACAGTCTACCTACCACGGTTCTTGAAATACAGCCCGCTGACAGACAGACGTACGGATGGACGGACAGACGGACGGAAGGACGGACAGCAGAGGCTTAGTAATAGGGTTTCGTTGGTTACCCTTTGGGTACAGAACCCTAAAAACGTCATTCATATGTGGTGTGATGGTGGCGTGCAATCACGGGCTGTAGGTACCTACTGGGTAACACATACCCCTTTGGAGGTATGCGGAACAGAGAGTAAAGTCCTGCAAACCTCCATTGAAAAGAGAGGCGGATCCCTGCCCGATAGTTCATGTTCAGGCTGGTGTATTTGTACATGTTCAAATCGCACCGTAAAGTCTGATTGCGCGATGCAGGATTTTAATTTGCTCCTGGTTTGGATAAATGGCGTCGCGGTTCTTTTTGTTGCGATTTATATTTGCTCCGTTGGTTTTTTTTTGTGGCGTCTTTGTTGCCGCACACCCCTTTAAGAAACACTGCAGCAAGAGATAAATAACAACCAAAGGATCACACAAACCGCTATTAATCCACCAGCCGTGTTCGACTGAGGCTTAAGTTTTCCTCCAACTGCCCGGAGGTCATAATGATTTCCCATCCATAAATAAAGTTCGACTGAAAGTAAATGCCTGTAGTCCGCCTGTTTAGGGTGTTTTTTACTAAAGCTTCAAGTTTTAATCAACAGTCAATATATTTAAAATTCTTCCGTTACTGGCTGAGTGAGTGACTGAGTGACAGCACACAGCCGAAACTACTGGTCGTAGGAAGCAGAGGCATGTAGGTTCCTTGGAGAGTGTAGGGGAGTACTAAGAGAGCATTTCCCGAAATTCCTTCTGAACGGAAAAGTTGAGCGTCGATGTTGAGGCCAGCAACCTGTCGGTTTTCTATCGGTAGCATTTTGGGAGTGTGCTACGTAATTATAAAATAATAATAAATAAAAAAGCCATTTCATTTCATTTCATGCATGAGTGTGTTTACATTACATTTAAAAAAAAAAACAATTATAAAATATTTCTCACTCTAAAGAACATTTAATTTTATTATATTGATGGCCAAAAATGTAAATAAAAAAAAACAATTAGATTACAATCCAAAAAATACATTCAAATGTATTAAATTAGATTACAATTTCAATTGTTGATGTCAATTAAATAAATGTCAAAAGTATAAATTAAATTTCAATGTTATTGTTCATTAAATAAATTCTTCATTAAAATACATCAAATATATATTAAATTAGACTACAATATTCCAATTGTTGATTTCAATTCAATAAATGACAAAAGTACAAACTAAATTTCAATATTCTTATTCATTAAATAAATTTACATTAAAATATAAAGATATTAAACAAAAAATATGCATGCATGAACCCCTCAGGTGCGACGGAATTGCATAATTTAATTCCGCTAGGCCCGTTTCATCATCGGACCACAAAGCGTACGGCGATGCGCCACCGGTAAATGGTGCACATCCCACCCACACGCACAATACATTTTGAGGACACACTCATTGTGCGTACAGCTAAGGAGTGGAAATCCCTGCCTGAGTCTGTGTTTTATTTATTATTTATTTATTTATTTAACACTTTACGCACACAGATGTTCAGAGGCGGACTTAATGCCTGAGGCATTTTCTACCAGTCAACCTTTGGGTGATGCAGAGAATAATACTAGTAGGTGCAAATTGTGAAAAAAAAAAACAGAAACGCGATTAATATTTAAATTAATACAAAGATAAATATATATAAACTATAAATACAATAAAATACTATAATATATACTCACATATAATAATAATATATAATATATTCTCTCTCTCTTTTCCTGATAGCTACAATCTGGAATCTTTAAGTCAAGACTGAATAAGTTACTTCTAGGCAAGCGTGCTCCATCTTCGATCGCATCATCGCTTACCATCAGATGATAAGCGATGATGCGGATGATGGTGAAATGCATACCAATCAATAGTCAACCGTTATCCAGAACTATTGGTCCCTAGAAAGATCCTAATGAAGAGCACTCCGGAGACCATTTTAGAAGTATCGAAGAGGATACACGAATATTATTTCAAAGGGAAACCTCTCACTGTTGAAGTGATGAGAGAATTTATTACCTACGCTAATCATGCGTGTTTTGTGTATGATGTTACTAGATTCATGTCACGTTTGCCGAATGTTGGCAATGGTCGGAGATACATGTACAAGTTCTCCTGTATTTCAAATCGAAACGTCTACGCCAGCGGTGGACTGAAGTACGGCATTCAAGGAGTCGGCCATTTAGATGACCTTATGTATCTGTTGAATGCAAATGCACATAATTTGAAGGTTGAGAAAAATACTAAAGAGTATGAACTGATTAATTTTGCGTGTACCGTGTTTACCAACTTCGCAAAATATGGGTAAGTGATATGATAAGATAATGAATTTGTTTATTTAGTGTTATGTTTTAAATCAGTGGATAATAAGATATCTATCAAATATTAGAAGTACTTATCAAATATTCGGTTGAGTAAGTCAACATACGATTCTGATTCTAATAATAACTTATTAGATAAAGGTTTTGTAACCTTTGCATAACATTTTTTCTTTAAACAAACGCTTAATTCTATTTAAACAAAAGTAACTCAATTACCCTGGCCCAGTTTTCAGTTTTAGAATGGGTGACCAATGGTCCTCCGTGCCTCAGAAAGCACGTTGAAGGCTGGCCCCGGCTATCATTTGAACAGCTTTGACGACTGTCAAAGCTATTCAAATGAACACCTGACTATTCCTACTGACGTCTGACTACCCGTGACGACTGTCACGGGTAGTCAAAAGCCGGAATTTCTGACATTATTCTTGCCAAGCGGTAAAGCATTACCAAGTTACTCGAATGTGGAGGTCGGAGAGGCAGTTGGTGCATTTAGAATGCAGATATCCGGTTAGACTGGACACCAACAAAGTTGGGAAAATGCTAGGCTGATAAACCTGGCACAGTTATTAACGTTGAACTTTCTGCTTACAGCAACCCAACTCCTGACTCCTCTCTAGGCACCACCTGGCCGGAGTACAACAACTCGACCAAAGCCTACGTGGAGATAGGAGACACCCTAACTCCGAAAACAGCACCCGAAGCTGAAGCAGTGGCTTTCTGGAAGAGCATCTTTGAATACGCTGGACTGGAATTTTAAGACCTTCTAAAGTACATTATTTTTAAACATAGAACATGGAAACTGTACTGTCAAAACTGTTTATACAAACTAAGCATGTACCTATTTATTTATTTGCATTTCATTGTTGTCGATGACGTTTTAAAATCCGGCTAAGTGCGAGTCGGACTCTCACACATAGGGTTCCGTACCATAAACCGAAATAATCACGTGTCTTGTATGGGAGTCGAGCCCTTTTAATTTGTTATTTATTGCTTTTGTGAAAAATTTAACTGCCTACTTATTACGGTTCTATAGATACAGCCCGCTGACAGACAGACGAACGGACAGCAGAGGCTTAGTTATAGGATCCCGTTGGTTACACTTCGGGTACGCAACCCAAAAAACTGACATATTTTATTTGAATGGCGAATATATCATTTTCAAAAACCTATTTCTCACAAAATAACCACTCGAAGTATCGCCAAAAATAAATTAATTGTACCTCGGGCTAAAAACTATTACGGTAGGCGAACGCTAAAATATTTAATTCCCACATGATTCCCACATTTATAAATGAAATCCCTCCAAATTTAAGAAGCAAAATAAATACCAAAAATTATAAACAAAAATACAAGAAATACTATTACGACTACATAAATAACTTAATATAAGATTTATTTCACATTTTGTGAGCACGTATCAATAAAAGTGGAGCAACCTGTATGCGTTGATTAGAACCAGTTTTCTAGTAACCGGCCCAGTAACGCGCAGTTGAGCCACTGTTGAGCCAATACGTAACATGCCAATTTTTCATGTACCTACAGCTACAGTTCGACGTTCTTACTAATGGATGTTTGCCTCTAAAACAACTTTGTTAAAAATGTTACCTATTAAGATACCCACATCATTAATTGTTAAGTATTAGTGACTAAGGTGTATTGTTATAGCGAATGTGAGTGCCAATACAAAGCAATCGTGGTTTAATGGACACTAACTGTATTAAAGAATTAAAAAAAAACAAGTCCTACGCTCGACGCACTTTTGACGGCACGATTTTTTAGTATTGCTGGTTCTCGGTGATTCCATGATATGCGTTTTAAAGACTGATTAACACTGTACAGTGAATTTACAAGAACTTTTGTATGTATGACATATACGTTCATTAGGACTAAAACGACCTAAGTCTCTGTAGTATTAATGTACTACCTGCATTGCTTGAGCAAATCAATTAATTTATACGTACAGTTAGGTAAGTAGAAATTAAGCTTATTTTTCCATATTTTATTTTTCTTTTTAAGTAACACATCAAAACTCTAAGATGTGAGTTATTTTTTTGTGATTTAATTTTTAGTTTTATTTCTTTGGCGAGTCCCAAATATTTTTTGAAGACAAAAGAATAAAATAATTGTTAAAAAAAACAATTATTTTATTCTTTTGTCTTCAAAAACTGAAAAAAAACAAATGGCGCAATCGTAATATTCAACGTGACTTCGTATACTTGAAATAAGTCTCTACACTGCGCAATAGCATCACCTATAAGTACACACCTATGTAAGTCCGTAGTATATACACATGTCGATAAATACTATGCATTGATATTACTAGTGCATATTCCCTATTGCCTATGGGATTGGAAATATGCATGAAAAAAATAATTAATATCTATACTGCTTATCTAAAAATAGTGTACAAAAATATAATACTAACAGTGAAAATAGAATCAAAATTGAAAAACAAAAGACTTATTTTAAACAAACAGATCTCGCGAAAGCGCTGTTGTAATTTGCAGCAACCAGATGGAAGCTGTGTTGGCATCATGGCCTTTGACGTTAAAGTTCAAATTGGACTTCTCTTTCTAATTGTAATCTTTGAAGCTTTATAACTTCATCGCTCGCCTTCATCCATCATTGTTTACTAGAGCTAATAAGTATTTAATTTTGCAAATAAAAAAATTGCATGCATATTTCATATTTGCTATGCAGTAATATCAACAGAGTAATGTGCTCCAAAGCTTTACTTAAAAACCTACTTATATAAAAAAAACTCAGCCAGTGTGGCAATCCCGTTGCTTTACATCTAGCCACTGTAAGTCTTGAGAAGACCACTAGCCAAAATTAGCAGCGGAAAGAGAAAAAAAAAACTCGACCACGAAGACAGCTTTAAACTAAGTGTAATAAAATATAAAGTGGTACGTTTGGTGAAACAACTTACCGTTATTCGTTTCGCTGGTTAAGAAGTTGATTGCGACCTGAAACAAGCATTGAAATTCAATTTGTTTTTTTTTCTGTAAAATATTCATCGCTGCGATTGCGAGTGCGACGCTCACACGAAGGGTTCCGTACCATAAACCAAACACTTCTTGTCTGATAGTTAGTTATAGCAGCAATAGAAATACACTCTTCGTGAAAATTTCAACAGTCTACCTACCACGGTTCTTGAAATACAGCCCGCTGACAGACAGACGTACGGATGGACGGACAGACGGACGGAAGGACGGACAGCAGAGGCTTAGTAATAGGGTTTCGTTGGTTACCCTTTGGGTACAGAACCCTAAAAACGTCATTCATATGTGGTGTGATGGTGGCGTGCAATCACGGGCTGTAGGTACCTACTGGGTAACACATACCCCTTTGGAGGTATGCGGAACAGAGAGTAAAGTCCTGCAAACCTCCTTTGAAAAGAGAGGCGGATCCCTGCCCGATAGTTCATGTTCAGGCTGGTGTATTTGTACATGTTCAAATCGCACCGTAAAGTCTGATTGCGCGATGCAGGATTTTAATTTGCTCCTGGTTTGGATAAATGGCGTCGCGGTTCTTTTTGTTGCGATTTATATTTGCTCCGTTGGTTTTTTTTTGTGGCGTCTTTGTTGCCGCACACCCCTTTAAGAAACACTGCAGCAAGAGATAAATAACAACCAAAGGATCACACAAACCGCTATTAATCCACCAGCCGTGTTCGACTGAGGCTTAAGTTTTCCTCCAACTGCCCGGAGGTCATTTAATGATTTCCCATCCATAAATAAAGTTCGACTGAAAGTAAATGCCTGTAGTCCGCCTGTTTAGGGTGTTTTTTACTAAAGCTTCAAGTTTTAATCAACAGTCAATATATTTAAAATTCTTCCGTTACTGGCTGAGTGAGTGACTGAGTGACAGCACACAGCCGAAACTACTGGTCGTAGGAAGCAGAGGCATGTAGGTTCCTTGGAGAGTGTAGGGGAGTACTAAGAGAGCATTTCCCGAAATTCCTTCTGAACGGAAAAGTTGAGCGTCGATGTTGAGGCCAGCAACCTGTCGGTTTTCTATCGGTAGCATTTTGGGAGTGTGCTACGTAATTATAAAATAATAATAAATAAAAAAGCCATTTCATTTCATTTCATGCATGAGTGTGTTTACATTACATTTAAAAAAAAAAACAATTATAAAATATTTCTCACTCTAAAGAACATTTAATTTTATTATATTGATGGCCAAAAATGTAAATAAAAAAAAACAATTAGATTACAATCCAAAAAATACATTCAAATGTATTAAATTAGATTACAATTTCAATTGTTGATTTCAATTAAATAAATGTCAAAAGTATAAATTAAATTTCAATGTTATTGTTCATTAAATAAATTCTTCATTAAAATACATCAAATATATATTAAATTAGACTACAATATTCCAATTGTTGATTTCAATTCAATAAATGACAAAAGTACAAACTAAATTTCAATATTCTTATTCATTAAATAAATTTACATTAAAATATAAAGATATTAAACAAAAAATATGCATGCATGAACCCCTCAGGTGCGACGGAATTGCATAATTTAATTCCGCTAGGCCCGTTTCATCATCGGACCACAAAGCGTACGGCGATGCGCCACCGGTAAATGGTGCACATCCCACCCACACGCACAATACATTTTGAGGACACACTCATTGTGCGTACAGCTAAGGAGTGGAAATCCCTGCCTGAGTCTGTGTTTTATTTATTATTTATTTATTTATTTAACACTTTACGCACACAGATGTTCAGAGGCGGACTTAATGCCTGAGGCATTTTCTACCAGTCAACCTTTGGGTGATGCAGAGAATAATACTAGTAGGTGCAAATTGTGAAAAAAAAAAAAACAGAAACGCGATTAATATTTAAATTAATACAAAGATAAATATATATAAACTATAAATACAATAAAATACTATAATATATACTCACATATAATAATAATATATAATATATTCTCTCTCTCTTTTCCTGATAGCTACAATCTGGAATCTTTAAGTCAAGACTGAATAAGTTACTTCTAGGCAAGCGTGCTCCATCTTCGATCGCATCATCGCTTACCATCAGATGATAAGCGATGATGCGGATGATGGTGAAATGCATACCAATCAATAGTAAAAAAAATCGGTATATCCGCGTACGAAGTCGCGTGCAAAGGGTAGTAAATAAATAAACGTAATTTTAATATTCTAAACCAATTCCACAACGTAACACCACCGGCAAACAATTGGTGGTCCATTACAATTAGTTATTTGATAAATGACCCCCACCATGCGACATAGAGGTTAACAACCTCAGCTTAGACTAAACATACATCACGATTATTTAACTGTGAGCTTGTTTAGTAGGCCCACAGCAGTTGCCCGGAACGAAGACAGTGTCAGTTTAAATTTCAACAACGGTGTTTAGTGAACCTGTATGAATAAGAATACGGTAGGAATATTTACTAAAAGTGTATTCTCTCATCTTTATCTATTTATTTTATAGTTATTAATACCTAGTTTCAAAATTATTACACTGTTTTTAGGCGGTCGTGTAAAAATCACTTTCATTTTATTCACTAGCTTTTGGCCGCGATTTGTACGCGCATATCTGGTTCTTTTTTTTTCGTTTTCGTAGGAATTTCGAGAAATCCTCTCTTAGTGCTCCTCTACACTCCCCAAGTAGATTGCAATCCGGAAAAAACAGATCCGGTAATCCGGCGGATTTGGCATCATTAAACGTTTAGCGGATCCGGTCCCAATATACCGGATCCGGTGCTAGCAATTTTTGCCAAAATAATAGAGCTGTTGCATGAGTAGGACTTCCAATACGTTGCGCGTATACAGTTAACTACCTACTTACTTTCTACGATCTGGCTACTTGTTTTCTACGATCCTTTTTTCACAATTAAAATAACCAATTTCAATTTGGATGCTTATAAAATATACTCGTAATGCATTCTAAGACAATTTATCATCTGCCTAGCTTTTTTCCAACTATATTGGAGTCGGCTTTCAGTCAAATCGGATTTAGCTGAATACCAGTATTTTACGCGGAGCAGCTGCCTATCAGACCTACACAACCTATTAACTGGGTACACGCTACTTCATGGCAAGACTGGAGTCAGATTAACTGGCTTCTGACTATCCGTAACGACTGCCAAAGATCAACAAATGACAGCCGGGACAAACGGCTTAACGTGCTTTCCGAGGCAGGGAGGAAACTCGGTATGTTAAGATGGTCACCCATCCACAGACCAACCTTGGCAAGCGTTCCTTAACCTTGAAAGATCGACCCGTGCGGCTGTTATTATCTAGTCTAGCCGTGAGCTCCTCCATACTAAGACATTTATTACTTAAAATTCTACTTAAAATAATTATTTGTCGTAAGTTAATTAAACTAAAGAGTTGTAATTATACTCGTAGGTACTACAAAACTCATTATTGTGATAAATGTGCAATTCATTAGACAGATTCATCAAATCCTGATGGTGTCTGTCATAAATATGACTTTATAGTTAGCATTCTTAAATACTTTGATTTTATAAAAATGTTTTATTTTTAGGGTTCCTTACCTCAAAAGGTAAAAACGGAACCCTTATATGATCACTTTGTTGTCCGTCTGTCTATTTGTCAAGACCCAAATTTGATAAAACAATACACTCAAGTCCACAGCCCCTTGACGCTGTGAAATAAAACAGACTTCTAAGTTAACGTAAAAAATAGACGGTCGTTTATGCCGCAAAAAAACGTATATTTCGACACTTTCAAGGGAATCAAAATGTATAAGGTATTTCCCGTTGGTCTAAAACTATGAAATTTGGCGAATAATACCGTTTTATACTACTTGTTTAGGAAAAAGTCTGAAAACTATACATTTGTAATTAAGTTATTAAAAAAATATATATTCTTTATTTAAAGTAATTTGTAGCTACTGTACACAGGAATGCCTTGTTGCATTGAGTCCGCTTTGTACATAAAGTCTAAATAAATAAATTATTGCCAAAAATTCCGTTAGTCATGCAACAGAAATATCACTGTTAATACAAAATATGTTTTTGTAATAGCTTTGGTTGCAAGTCTATATACTCAACGTGATAGTTCAAGGCCTAATACGCACCGTTTCAATTAATGTTGTGAATCATAATGACTAAATTACATCTGTGTCGTTTATTCTATTTATAACCATAAAAAACATGTAACTTTTATTTCGGAAGTCGACGATTGTTACCGACTTAAGACTTCGCACCGACTTAAAAAAGTGTAATGTTTGTTTGATACATCAAAAAACTCTAGTGTTATTAATCAGGACTTTTTATTTTTACAGTGCTAAGTGACAATGGTAGAAGTAAAAGTGGAGCAAGGATGGCTGTCTGGAGAAGTGGTGGAAACAGTCACTGGAGATGGCAAGTACTACAGCTTCAAAGGCATCCCCTACGCTCAGCCACCGCTGGGCAAACTAAGATTCAAGGTAAGCCTTTGATGCAAAAACTTGAATAAAGTAGCTCACTGAACTCGAATGAACGAAACCACACTACTTGAAGATAATTCTGTAACCAAATAACTAACGGTTTTACAGATACCCCGTGACAGTTTAACAGACAGATGGCTTCAATCAATGCAGTATTTATTTGTCCAGAGCTGGACATAGGTTTGCCCAAACCACAACACCCAATCATCTGCGCCTTCTGCAACTACTCTTACCCAAACATCTTTCAAGACTAATTAAACTAAGAATCAATACTTTGAACGCCAAAATTTACATAAAAACTGTCCCCCAAAATATACTAGTCACCAATTGCTTAAGCTGGGAAGAAGAAGGTGAGAAACATACCCCCCAAACCCCTCAAAAGTACAACAGACTGTACGTTTACGTGAAATAAAGATAAAAGGCCTGTTACGTAATGTATAACAGAGTAGGCATAATAATTTTGTATTAAACATGTCAATACTGGTTCTACTAAAATCTAAAAGAGAACTTACTAGTTTTCTATATACAGAGCTGAGGCGTCACAAACGAGTCAAAGTAATCAGTACGATATATTTGCTCATTCGCGTTTTATAGCTATCTTAGAACGTGTTGGCGTTACGAATTAAATAATCTGAGCCTCTCTAGATTGAGTTGTCATGGCAAACGTTTATCCTGTAAATTGTATTTGTAAAAAAATAGCTAAATTAAAAATATGTGTTTTCCAGGCACCGCAACCACCTCTTCCATGGGAAGGTATTCGCAAAGCAACAGAACACGGACCTAAATGCCCTCAGAAGTGCATTTTCACGGACGTGATTGACCTAGGAAATGAAGACTGCTTATACTTGAATGTATACAGCCCGGATATCATGCCGGTTTCTCCATTACCAGTGATGGTGTTCATCCATGGAGGTGGCTTCAAGAGTGACTCTGGTAACGACGAGAACTACGGACCAGATTTCTTAGTCTCCCATGGTGTATTACTAGTAACACTAAACTACAGGTTAGAAGCACTTGGTTTCCTGTGTCTGGATACAGAAGAAGTTCCTGGTAATGCTGGATTAAAAGACCAAGTTGCAGCTTTGCGATGGGTGAGGGATAATATTGGAAGTTTTGGCGGAGATCCCAATAATGTCACAGTTTTTGGTGAAAGTGCTGGCGGTGCATCTACATGTCTACACATCATCTCACCCATGACTAAGGGACTCTTCAAGAAAGCTGCTGCATTAAGTGGTGTGCCTTTTAATGATTGGTCATTATCGTTCGTGTCGAAAAAGCGCGCTTTCATACTTGGTAAAGATCTGGGTTTTGAAACGAATGATCCGAATGAGCTTCTAGATTTCTTACAAAACGTCCCTGTAGAAAAACTAATAGACACGAATCCAATTGTATTCTCTTATGAAGAATTCAACAATAACATGCTTAAGTTTTTCCATTTCACTCCAGTTGTGGAAAAAGATTTTGGCGAAGAACATTTTCTGACAGAAGATCCTTTGGAGGCTTTGAAAAATAAAAGAATTAATGATGTAGATGTCCTTATTGGATATACAACGGTAGAAGCTGCTGCTGATATACCGAAAATGGAAGAATCAGTCTTACGACAATCCAACCGATATCCAGAACTGTTGGTACCGAGGAAGATCCTAAACAAATGCACTCCGGAGACTGTTTTAGAAGTATCAAAGAGAATACACGAATATTATTTCAAAGGGAAACCTTTGAATTCCGATATAATGCAAGAATTTGTAACCTATGCGAGTCATGCGTATTTTACCTATGACGTCAACAGATATGTTTCACATTTGCCAAAGGTTGGTGATGGTCGAAGATACATGTACAATTTTGCTTGTGTATCTGACAGAAACATTTACGCAAGACCTGGATTGAAATACGGCATTAAAGGAGCTGCACATTTAGATGATCTCATGTATTTGTTCAACGGAAAAGCACATAACTTGAAGGTTGACAAAAATACTAAAGAATATGAACTAATTAATTTAGTGTGCACAGTGTTTACCAACTTCGCAAAATATGGGTGAGTGATAAGATATTTTTTATGAATACCTGTTTTATTCTTCATAACGATTTTATCAATAGAGACGAGTTATGCAACTAATTTATTTTCAAATGATTAACTATATCACCATATAACGGCAATTATCTAATATCTAAGGACGTCATGCGATGGGTGGCTCGCCGTTCGATTAGGACCAGGCCCGGGTCGACAGCGTGTCGCGTTCCACGCGCGCCTTAAATAGATGTCAGCATAATTGACAGGGCCCGCTAGAGCCCGTGCTCGCCAGGGTTGCGGAATTGTTTAAAAGAGTTATAAGCGGCAAATACCTATCAACTTGTGACATTTTTCAAACCTTGACCTCTTTTACAGTAACCCAACTCCTGACTCTTCTCTGGGCACCACCTGGCCGGAATACCACCCCTCGAAAAAAGCCTACGTGGAGATAGGAGACACCCTAACACCGAAAACGGCACCTGATGCTGAAGCTCTTGATTTCTGGAGAAGCATCTTTGAGTATGCTGGGCTGGAGTTTTAAGACATTATTTTGTAAGATACTCAGATAGTCTGAGTTGAGTTAGGCTTTAACTTAAAGAGATAGAAACTGACATAATAATTAACCTCAATAAGCTTCTGTGCTGAATGTTATTTTTTTTTTAATTTCTGCTTAATTTTTAGTCCAACGCATCCAGTTTTTTTTATTTTATTTTATAGAATATAATAGAACGCAATTATTTTGAGAATATTGTACAAAGCTGTCATGTCAATAATGTCACTGGTTTAGGTATTTTTTTCATTTATAAATCACACACATATTTTCTATATGATCACATGTTTTCTATCCAAGCAGTGCCTTTTGGGCGTGAGGCTAATTGGCAATGGTGCCAATATACGATTTGGACCTTTCGTTTTTATTGGTATTTGTGGGTATTTTTAACACTATAATAATCTATATTAATCTATACTCTATTTACTACATAAATATAACATTATAAAGGAAAGATTTGTATTTTTGTATGTAATGAATGAACTTAAAAACTATTGGACTGATTTGAAAAAATCTTTCAGCAATGGATAGCTACATTATCAGCGAGTAACTTAAGCTATATTTTATCCCCGTACTCCCCCGGGAACTACGCGGGTGAAACCACTTGACGTCCGCTAGTAAAATTATAAAGCAAAAATTTGTATGTTTGTAATGAATAAACTCAGAAACTACTAGACCGATTTCATAAATTCTTTTATTAGATCGCTTCATTATCCCTGAGGAACATAGGCTATATTGGTTATGTTGCTCGTTTTTTGAATAAGTTTTTATTTATAACATTTGTTTCTGTTATGTCTCAAGCAATCTGCCTAGACTTTATCCAACAATGTCGCTGAGTACCAGTATTTTACATGGAGTGCCTATCCGACCCCCACAAGTTACAACTGGGTAACATAATACCCCACGACAAGATTGATGTTTGCTTAACTGGCTTCTGACGACCCATAACGTCTCAGATATGTAACGGACCAGCAAACTAGCAGCTTAACGTGCGTTCCGAGGCATGAAGATCGGACACCTGGTGGGAGGCCTTCTAATGCTTTTTTTTAAGGATGGGATATCATCAAATGACTCCTCCCGCTCTGGGTGAAGCAGGAGGGAGTGTCAGACTCTTACTGACTAAAACCCATCTGTGTTACTCCTAGAGCCCTTTGCGTTCCAGGGGCTACGGTGCCTCTTTCGAACAAAGTCCGCAGCCCCAGCAGGCACTGGCCCTGGCGGGTCCCGTCTTCTTTGCTGACAGCTGTTTGAGGCGCGCGTGGACCACAGCATGCCGTCAACCCGGGCCTGGTTCTGATCAGACGGCGAGCCACCCAATCTTGCCGTCCGCAGGCCCGCGCCTATGGTGGCCGAGAATCGCCCTGCGACTTCCGACGCCCGGGGCGTCTTCTTCTGTTGCGGCGGCTGGGGCGTGACGTTTCCCTCTCTCTCACGCGTTCGGCTTCCTCCTTTGCTAACATTACTGCTTCGCAAAAGGAAGTGACCGCTTTCCATGTCTCCTCACTCCGGACCATGGCTTGAACCAGGGCCGGACGCAAGAGATTGCCGCCGCCAATCGCCTCGACGAGAACACGGCGGTGCTCCGCCCAAGCAGGGCACATCTCCACCGTATAGGCCTTCCAATGCTGCGTCTTTCAGTACGCGGTCGCCACTCCAAAACTTTACGGCCCCTTCAAACATTTGTTCTGGGGGCAATATGTCCTGCCTTATCATTCCTGATTCGATTAGGCAAGGAAACTCCGAGCATTGCCCTCTCCATTGCCTTTTGGGTGACTTTTTAGCCAACCCGTGAGAAGTTATTAAGCCGATCTCCTCTATTTTAATGTAAATACTGATAAAAAACCAGCTCTCAGGAACCAGTTATTCACAGTTCAACTTGAAACTTGCCTGACCTTATCTCCGAGGGTCCAGTAATTGGCAACACTTATCACAAAGCTCGCGAACCAATATTGACGGGCAAATACAATTTCAATATTTGCGGAGGATCTGTTTATGTAGCAGTAGAAGGATCCAGGCCGAATTATGTGCCTAACTGATCAAACAGAAACCTTCGACCCTCACTGTTTTTACCTAGAATTATGGGAAACTAGCTTCTAGTAGCGGTTATGTCCGCCTGAATGACAAAAAATATTCCAAGAGAACCTACTAACGGTATAAAAAGAATCCTACGTCTGAAAAACTAACGAAGCTAAGTACGGCAACAAAAAGTACCGCAGTGCCATCTATTCCGCCAGCAGGGAACTACAAAATGGAATCCTGCATCGCGGTATCAAAGTTTTCCTTGCTATTTTAACATATGCAACAGTCCGAAATATCAACTATCGGGCAGTTGCCCACCGGATACAACAACCGTCTGGTCGAAACCTTTTCAATGTAGGTATGCGGGACTTTACTCTCTGTTCCGCATAACTATATGTCCTATCCAGGACATGGTTTACCAGTGCGCAAAATTCCTTCCTTATCAGAACAGCTTGTTAAGGCCTGCAAACTTTATCGAGTGCTAAAATAGGTAGTTTTCATTGAGACTCCAGATAATTGTTAACCTCCACGCGTTTTCCGAGATAAAGGGACTTAACAGACAGACGGACAGACAACAAAGTGATCTTATTAAGGGTTCCGTTTTTTCTTTTGAGGTACGGGACCCTAAAAACAAAATTAATGTGTTCGAGTTAAGTGAGTTAATAAAGACTACTATAAAAAAAATATTATGCTACTTTTGTTAAATAATTAAATCAACTGAAATTATATCATTAATTGGTATGTTGCTATACTAAAAATAATTACGACATACGGAACATTGCACACCCACATAGTCAGTGTCGAAGCCGTTTTGATTCATATCTTTATATATATTTATTTTGTTTAATATGTTAAATAAAATTAAATCAATCGTTTTAACCTTGAAAACTAATTCATAGCCACAAACATTTACAAATAAAACTGGCTAAGTGCGAATCGGACTCGCATGCCAAGGGTTCCAAACGAATGTAATTTTTGTAACATGTTATTTTAACTGTGCAGCCTTTTTATAGCTTTTCTGGTAATGTTTAAATGACTACTATCTACATTTTCCGTCTAATTTCTTGATAATTTCAAAACTATTTATTTTAAAATTGTGAAAACAATGTAATAAATAATCCCTTTCATTTGATATGTCATACGGTACAACCTGAAATTGCTATGTGTACCTTATTTCAATAGAATCAGCCAAGTAAATTCAGAGCAAATTAACTGTGACAGTCGGATAGACAAACACCCGAGTGATCGTATACGGGTTCCGTTTCTAATGGATGTTCGGAACCCTAAAAGATAATTACTAGTTCTGTTGCTGGTCCATCTATAACAGTGTAAAAAGTGAGGTCCAAAGGTTTTTACTCGGTCGTTTACAAACACGTAAGTAAAAACAAATCCTATTTAAAATTAGGTAATTAAAGTAGCAATTTGTCGATTTTTAGTTCTTATGATGAATTTAAGGTGAGATGTAAGTTCAGATATAGGTACTGTGATTTAGATGTAGATGTTGAGATGATCTGAACTTTTATCTCACATTGCAATTTGCGCCATACTTGTAAAGCTATTGCATAGCATTTTTTATCAACTTATGCAATTATAATTATATATTTATTTTATTTATGCAGTATTTTTTTTTTTCTTTGTTTTTTTTTTCTTTGATATTATGTATGTATGTAAATCGAGCTGGTTTCCGCAACTCCACGACTAAGCGCGTATTTTGCGTGCAGGTGGGACAAATGCGTCATTCGATCCACCCCAGCTCCCCAAGGAAGGCCAGCAATGCCTTGGTGTTACTAACTATCTCGCAGAGGGTACCTGGGTTTCCGAAGAACTTTGCCCTGTAATCCGCAACTACCGGGCAGCTTAGAAGCAGGTGTGCTGCTGTCTCATTCTCCTCCATGCAGGCTCTGCATAGCGGGCTGTCAGTGACTCCTATAGCATAGAGGTGTTTATTAAAAGACCCATGGCCAGTTGTTACGGCTGTGACTGAACGCAACTGTTGTTTAGTCAGTCTTAGGGCTTGTTTTGTGAAACGGCCATTTATAGTGGGAAGTGCCTCTTTGGCCTGCCTACACTCACTATGGTCAACCCATAGCTTGTGATGTTTATCTCCGGTGCGTTTCCTTACCAGATTGCGTAAGTACCCGAAAGGCAGCGGCACGATGGGCTCAGGTCCCATTGCTGACAAACTCGACCCCCTTCGGGCGAGTTCATCCGCAGCGTCGTTGCCTCGAGATTCACTGTGTCCCTTGATCCATTGAATGGTTACTTTGTTGTGTCTACCAACCTTCTTTGATATTAATTCAAGTTACACTTTGAGCTAAAAAAAAGTAAAAAGTAAAACTAAAAAGTATCACCGCAGTGCCGGTCGGAGTGGGGGGTGTTAGGTTTTTTTCGTTACGGAATTTCTGGATTCTGTCTCCACGCTCAAGGCCCGCGATAGAAGCTATGCAATAGCTTAAAATAAAATTACCTTTTCAACGACATATCCGATAAGATTTTTGGTCATATATGCTGAATTGCCGGCCCCTCTTTGTAATTATAAAAAGAAAAAAATCTTTATTTTGTTTAAATTTTTTTTCTTAATCGCTGTTCAAGTCAGAATATCAATAATTATGTTTTAAGCTGTCGACGTTTTTTGTTTGATATTTCTTATGCCATCATCACTGTTTGTTAGCAGAAGATTTAAGCTGAGTAAATAAATTACTTAATGTGTAGTGTATTCAATTGTGAACAGTAGTTAATTAAGAGAACAAACGCCTGTTTCTTTAGTGTTTTAATTATCTTCAGAAACATTTGTCATAAGATATGGGTGTATGTCAATAATCTTTATACCTACTAATACTAATCTATACTAATTTATAAAGCTGAAGAGTTTGTTTGTTTGTTTGCTTGAACGCGCTAATCTCAGGAATTACTGGTCCGATTTGAAAAATTCTTTCAGTATTAGATAGCCCATTTATTGAGGAAAGCTATAGGCACATCATCACGCTACGTCCAATAGGAGCGGAGCAGACGAAGTTGCGCGGGTCAACTAGTTTATTAATTTTATCTTCAGTATTGGCACGATAGTTATAACAGGTGTATTTATTTGTAGAGCTGATACAAAATATATTTTTTCGATGGGAAAACATCAATGACTCCTTCCGCTCTGAGCGGAGCAGGGAGAATCAGACCCTTACTGACTAAAACCCATCCGTGTTCCTTCAAATGGTCTTTGCGTTGCAGGGCTGCGGTGATTATCTCGAACAAATTTCGTAACCTTGACAGGCACTGGCTCTAGCGGGCCCGTCACAGCTGATAGCCTTACCTGATGGAAAGCATGATGTGGTCGACGAAGCAGTACGCTTACCTAAAGTAACCTATGCCTGACTCAGGAACTTGGGAGTCTTCCTGTCAAGAGCGCATGAGTGAGCTACAACCACAGATATGGATTCAACTCCATAACTGTTCGCAGACGCACAATTAAAGTATTCCCAAAACTATAGAATGTGTGCGTACCTATATTACCCAAGTTCATAATATAGATTTTAATCTATTACACGGCAAAGACCTTAGGGTTCTGTACCCAAAGGATAGCCATCGGAACCCTATTACTAAACCTCCGCTGTCCGTCCGTCCGTCCATCCGTCCGTAACTTTAAATTTAGTCTTATTCTATTATTCGATGTTAGAGCGGCAATAGACACACACTCTGTGAAAATTTCAACTGTCTGTCTACTACGGTTCTTAAGGCGCGGTGAATAGACGAAGCAAAAAGACGCCGCGATGGCGCGGCGTTTCGTTCGACTCGTTCGAGTTATTTATCATTAAATACATTAATCCTTACAAATATCTTATTCCAATCGATAAATAAAAATAACAGTTCCCTTTATTATTATATATTACATCACTGTTATTAATTTTATCAAGATTAGTTTATAAATAATACAGTTACAATTGCTACAATTTCAATTTAAATGGTAATTTTATGATTTTTTTTTATCGAGAAAATTTACCGAAAACGTGTTTTGAACACAATGGTCCACCCATAAATATGATCAAGATTAACATATATTTTTTTAGCTGCTCTAAAATGTATACATTTGGCTAAAAAACTCTTTTGTGAAGCCTATTTTGACTGAGTACAGCGCCTTAAGGTACGGCCGCTGACAGACAGATGGACGGACAGCGGAGGCTTAGTAATAGGGTTCCGTTGGTTATCCTTTGGGCACGGAATCCTAAAAACTGACCTACTTTTAGTTTTCATAACTTAGGTAAGTAAAAAGCAAGATTGAACTCAACTCAGTCACTAAGCAACCAATCATACTCAAAAACACTTACCTGAGTTAACAATGACATCATTTTGATCAAGGTGAGGTGACATAACATTGCAAAGTCAACGAGTAAGATAAGAATTTTCAAAAACAAACAAAAGCAAATACGTGACCAAGGATTCACTAGGATGATTAGCTACATTGTCGTATGTCGCGCATTATCTATGTTGGCCAGAACATCATTATCATTGTCCACTATAGTTTGTAGTCAAAACAGGTATTATTGAGGTGGGTCATAACATAACTCATAAATTCTTATCATCGGCCTAGCCTTTTCTCAACTATATTGGGGTCGGCTTCCAGTCATCAGGGGTCGGATTTAGCTGAATACCAGTATTTTACGAGGAGCAGCTGCCTGCTAGTCCTCCACAACCGATTAACTGGGTAACACGGTACTTCATGGCAAGACTGGAGTCAGATTTACTGGCTTCTGACAATCCATAACGACTGCCAAAGATCTACGAATGACTGCCGGGACGAGCGGCTTAACGTGCTTTCCAAGGCACGGAGGAAACTCGGTATACTAAGATCCATCCACAGACTAACATTGGTAAGCGTTGCTTAACCTTGAAGATCGACCGGTGCGGCTGTTATCTAGCCACGAGCTCCTCTTAAATACTGAACAAGTGTATCTAACAGTCTCACAAACGCTTCAACTTCGTTAGTGGTACATCTCTTGTTTACTCAGCAACGGACGCTCTGGCTCGAATTGATTCGTGACGGTGATAAATTAAATTAATAATTTAAACACACATAGTCACTATTTGTTTTTAGTATTACTTAACCGAAGGGTATCGAACGGAACCTTACTAAAGCCTCCAGGTCCGTCCGTGTCTCGTCTGACAGCGGGCCGTATCTCGGATCATAAACCCTTATCAGTAAACAGTTGAACATTTCACACAGTGAGTTTATTAACGCTAAAACTACAAATAATAAAAACAAAAATTGAATAAAAAAAACGCTTACGAAGAGTTAAGTTACCATAAACCTTAGGTATATAAAAACACAATCTGCAAATACACAACACAATATATGTGTTGTGTAGGAGCAATAGAAATACACAATCTGTGAAAATTTCAATTGTCTACCTACAGCCCGCTGACAGACGGACAGACGGACAGCAGAGGTTTTGTAATAGGGTTCCGTTGGTTACCCTTTGGGTAGGGAACCTTAAAAACAGAGGCATCTTTAAATTTTCAATAATATAAGAATGTGTTTTAACTTTCATGTTTAAAGTACGGAACCGTTAAACTGATTAAATTTTTTATTTTAATTGAATATTAGAATTAGTATGCAAACACTCAGTTGGCGAGGTCAGTAAAGAGAACAACGTTCGAGAGCCCATTACGTAACAACAGCCCATAAATCTAGTCAATTCGGAAATAAATTATTTCAAGTTTAATTATTTTTTTGGTGTCTCGCTTACTATTTATGGATTGACAAGCGGATTTCAATTCAGTTAATAATATATTTTCACGGCAGATACTTGAGAGCTGAAGTTAGGCAAAGATGGTGCAAGTGAGAGTGAGTGAGGGCGTGCTGGAGGGTGAAGTAGTGCAGAATGAGTACGGAGGGACTTACTGCAGCTTCAAGGGCATCCCGTATGCCCAGCCACCTTTAGGAGACCTTCGGTTCAAGGTACGCCAGTCCAAATACATAAAGCAGTTCTGTAACTAATGAACCAGCAGCGTCTGAACTTTCTTGTTTATCATTAATTTAATATCTTCACTCCATTATAATTTTTATCACAAAAAATCCAAAAAAGCCAAGTGCGATTCGAACTTACCCACCGAGAGTTCCGTACAAAGTAGCTACAAAAAAAAAAGAAACATGAAAAGGCCATATTTTTTTTAACTCGATACCTCCACGCGTTCTCGAGATAAAAAATCTTGACAGACAGACGAAAGGACAACAAAGTAATCCTATAAGGGTTCCGTTTTTTCCTTTTGAGGCACGGAACCCTAAAAAAAGAAAAAGAGTTCATTTACGCTAAGCATGACGCATACAAAAAAAAATTTACAAAAGTTAAGCAAGTTGGGAAGAAATGCGTCATATTCACGCAAAATTAACATCGCTCAGTATGATGCCGGGACTAGCACTGGGAGCCACAACGCTCGGCTTCAGTGACAGCCGACTTTGACAAAATTAGCGGAGAGCAGCATTTAAAAGTAATATTAAAATAAATATGGGGGAAATATCTAATAACTAAAACTATTAAAAGATGGCAATAGATTGTTGCGCAGATGATGGCCTTGGGGGATATTCTATCAGCTGATGGTCGACTATTATAAATAAGAAATGAGGGAAGTTGGTCAAAAAAATTTGAATTAACATTTTATGGTTTAACATCATTAAATAAATAAATAAATCATTGTCACATGATTTAGCATTTAAATATTTGATTTAACATTTTATGGTTTAACATCATTAAATAAATAAATAAATCATTGTCACATGATTTAGCTAGGCAACCCATTTCCAACGGATCAAACTAAACTTTATCTAGTATTTATTCTATATTAAAATTCAATTTTAAAGGAGCCAATTCCACCCAGCTCCATCTTTCCGAGGTGCAACAGTGCTGATAACCGACCAACTTGAACTTCTTGGGGTTACATTAACATCTACTCTAAATTTTGGCCCTTTCATAGAGGCAAAAGCTCAAGTGGCTGCAAGGAAGTTGGGGATCCTAGCAAAGGTGAGACGGTACTTCACGCCGGAACAGCTGTTCAAACTCTATCAAGCGCAAGTTCGATCGTGTATGGAATACTGCTCTCATCTTTGGGACAGATCTGCCAGATACCAGCTTGATGCCCTTGAGTCAATTGAGAAACGAGTCAAGAGGATCATTGGCAATGAGAGGCTCGTCGCGACGAAGCTCCAAAGTCTTTAGCATTGACGACGAGTTGCTAGCTTGTCGGTTTTTTACCGGTTGCATTTTGGGGAATGTGCGACGGAATTGCATAATTTAATTCCGCCAAGCCCATTCCATTATCGGACCACAAGACGAACGACGATGCGCCACCGGTACATGGTGGACATCCCACCCACACGCACAAAACGTTTTGGGAACACATTCATAATGCGTACAGCTAAGGAGTGGAATTCCCTGCCGGAGTCTGTGTTTCCCGATAGCTACAACCTGGGAGTCTTTAAGTCAAGAGTGAATAGGTTACTTCTAGGCAAGCGTGCTCCATCTTCGACCACATCATCGCTTACCATTAGGTGAGATGGTGGTCAAGCACGTGCCTATTAATAGTAAAAATAAAAAAATAACATGTGACGGTATATATTTCTTATACCGGATCTCCTACTATATGGTTTTAATTTCAACTTGATACCTCCACGCGTTCCCGAGATAAACGGTCTTGACAGACAAACGGACGGACCACAAAGTGATCCTATAAGGGTTCCGTTTTTACTTTTGAGGTACGGAACCCTAAAAATTAATCTTGTACTTCGATCTCAAATATTTTATTATCAGTTTTTTACCCTCTGCGCCACTCAGCTTCGTACAAAAAATAGAATCGTTATCTTGGAAAATAAGTTAAGTAACTTGACTTAGGCTCTTCGACTGTTTTTCTTATTATTTATTTGGTCTTTTATGAACGTAAACAATTTTTATTTCAGGCTCCACAACCAATTCAACCATGGCAAGGCGTGCGCAAGGCAAACAAATTTGGCCAAGTTTGCTACCAGTTCAACTCGACGAACCCTAACCTTGGCAACATGAGTGAGGATTGCTTGTACCTCAATGTTTATACACCAGAAGTTGAACCTAACAAACCACTTCCTGTTATGGTTTGGATCCATGGCGGAGGCTTCGTCTGGGGAAGTGGCGATGATGACCTCTATGGACCACAATTCCTCATCAGACACGATGTAGTGCTGGTCACGATAAACTACAGACTTGAGGTCCTCGGGTTCCTTTGTCTTGACACCGAAGACGTGCCTGGTAACGCCGGCATGAAGGACCAAGTGGCTGCACTCAGATGGGTGAAGAAAAATATTGCTAACTTTGGCGGAAATCCTGAGAATATAACAATTTTTGGTGAGAGTGCTGGTGCAGGAAGTATTTGCTATCATTTAGTATCACCGATGTCAAAGGGCCTTTTTAACCGAGCAATTCCTCAGAGTGGAGCAGCCACTTGCTTCTGGTCATTAGCGTTCGAACCGCGAGAGAAAGCTCTTCTTCTTGCGAATAAATTAGGATGCGAATCAGAGGACAACAACGAGTTATATGAATTCTTTAAAAAACAACCTGTTCAGTCTCTTGTTGGTTTGAACTTACCGGTTACTCTTGCACAAAAACCTTATGAAATCCATTTCGGCATAGCCAACGAGAAAGATTTTGGACAGGAAAGATTCTTCTTCGGAGACGTTACTGATGCTATTCGAAACAAAACTCATGAAGGTGTTGATATAATGACAGGTTACACCCAAGACGAAGGACTGATAACAATAGACCTCGGTGGTCCTTTGGAAGATATCATTGCCAAAGCCAAACGTTACTGTGAAATGTTTGCCCCAAAACTCATTCAGAATAACTGCAATATTTCTGATCAACTGAAAGCGGCAAGGAAGATACGGAGATTCTACTTCAAGGATAACGATGTATCAATGAAAAATTATGTCCAAATGATGAAGTTCTTAAGCGTGGATATGTTTGTTTATGGAGTGATGCTGTCAGCTAAACTGAACTCAAGGAAGAATAAAGTTTACTTATACAAATTCAACTGTAAAACGGAGAGGAATTGTTTCAGCGGTGTGTTTGGTGTCAATCACCTGACTAAAGATATGTCAGTAGTATCTCACTGTGATGATTTGACATATCTCTTCCCAGTTCAACTGTTTAGTACGAAAGTTCACAAGGATTCTGAAACTTTCAAAGTTATCGACAGGGTCACCAAGCTTTGGACGAATTTCGCTAAATACGGGTAAGTTAACAGCTTGTTTTGTCATTATTATTGTGGGACTCACGTATCCACATACGTGTATGCAATAAGTGTAGGTTTATATGAAAGTGAGTTTATATGAAGTTTAAACCTGTGATTAATTTTCGACTAATTGCAGTATTTAGTTAAATTTAGATACCTACCATTACACCGAGCTAACCTTAAGTGTTATCTCTATCAATATTGGTCATGGTAATAATCTTACCATGACCAATATTGATAAATATATAATTAATAAGTCAGTTATTCTCGACAGACATCCAAAAAATGCCAAACTTTCTCTTTTAAAATTTCCATTTACATTGTTTTTCTGTCATTCTGCAGCATCGGCATTGCATATAAATATATAAAAAATCCTGCGTTGTTTTAGAAACCCAACTCCAGACGAGAGCCTTGGCGTGAAATGGAAGCCGTACACGTTAGCTGTTCAGGATTACATGGACATCGGCAACCAACTGGTCGCAGGTCAATCACCGGACAAGGAAGAAAACGATTTGTGGGAGAGCGTGTTTCAGAAGTATTTGCCTGAATATAGCGCGAGTCAATAAACAGGTTCTCGTTTTAATAATTCCACTTATTAGAGTTACAGAGTTATTTTAGTCATCGCATCATGATTTACGAGATCAGGGGTTACGAAACCTGTATAGAATTATTTTCTTGTTTCTAAATAACAAATTCTGAGGTTAATAGATAAAATCTACCAGGTAATACAAATTACAACTTCTTACATTTTGTTTTGTCTCTTTACTGCTATATTTAGAATCGGGTATAGCTTCCATTTTTAGCTGACTTCAAAAAAAGAGGAGGTTCTCAATTTGTCGGAATATTTTTCAGGTATACCTAAAATTCAATTCAAAACATGAATAAGAAAACTATTTGTAATGATCGTGTCACCATTCTAGCATCTTGTAGCACATTCAGCGAAATCACCCACGAATAAATACACCTCAGCAGGTTTATCCCTGTAGCACCAAAAGCAGTTGCGGAATTTGTTGGTAAGAGTTACCGCGGCACTGGAACCCAAAAAGCATTGGGGGGAACACGGATGGGTTTTAGTCAGGAAGGGTCTGCTGACACTCACTTCCGTTCCGCCCAGAGCGGAAGGAGTCATTTGATGATTTCCCGATCCTTAAAAAAAACACCTTAAGCAAACATCATTAAATAATAAGTAAGTCGGAACAGCTGTCATGTCTCACAAAGTAAGGAAACGGTAAATCTTTAGTCACACTAGCTGCAGCCCGCGACTTCGTACGCGCACATCCCGCTTTTTTCCGTTCCCGTATAGCCTTCCTCATAAATGTGGCTATCATATACCAAAATAATTTTCCGAATAAAACTGGTGCTATCAAAGATTAGCGCGTTCAAACAAGCCAACTCTTCAGCTGTATTATATTGGTATACTAGCACTTCGCCCAAGACTTTGTTTTATAAAACGTAGTGATAGATAGTCCATAGAAAACTACATACATAGCTTGAGCATTAAATAGCCTTTCATTAACAAAACAAAGTCTCTCCACCAATAATTTGACTGCAATACCTTTCCACGTGTGTCACATTCGTATTTCACACATATACGATCCCGTATTTAGTTTTGTTTGACACGGAACACCTCGCCAATTAGTCCTTTGACCAGGTCTATTTATATTGAACGAGTCTATTATGTATGTAAAATTCACTGCTTCGACCGTGCTACAAATTAGAGTGTCTACAAAAAACCGGACAAGTGCGAGTCATAGTCACACACCGAGGGTTCCGTACAAATTTTTAGGTACATATTACTTTAATAAAGACGATATTTTTATGACTCACTTGCCAAATTTCATAGTTCTAGGTCAACATAAACTGCCGTATCCTTTTTTATACATTAACTTAGAAGTTTGTTTTTTTTACAGCTTCAAGGGACTGTAGATCTGTGAGGTGGTCTTAACAGAAGGACGGACAGACCAATGGACGGACTGACAACAGCGTGATCCTATTAGGGTTCCGTTTTTCCTTTTGAGGTACGGAACCATAATAAGGTGGTACATAATATATGTATACATAACTCGTCTGGGAAACTAATTAGTGGGTTTTTGTTGATTTATTACGTTGTAAACGACATTTTTGTCGTCTTGTAACTACCTAATGTTAGAAATAATGGCTACTGGCGACATTTAAGTCACACATTAGGAGTTTTGCATTTGAATATGTTGTTTTCAAATAGTCTAGCTAGACTATAGATAGACAGGTTTATTAGTTATTAATTCATCATCATAATCACCATCTGCCTAGCCTTTTCCCAACTACATCGGGGTCGGCTTCCAGTCAAACTGGATTCAGCTGAATACCAGTGTTTTACGTGGAGCGGCTGCTACCAGACCACCACAACCCATTAACTGGGTAACACGGTACATCTTGGCAAGACTGGAGTCAGATTTACTGGCTTCTGACAATCCGTAACGACTGCCAAAGATCTACAAATGACAGCCGGGACCAACGGCTTAACGTGATTTCCGAGGCACGGAGGAAACTCGGTATGTTAAGATGGTCACCCATTCACTACAACCCATCCACATACACACTTTTATTAGTTATTAATTGCTTACCTTTATTTAACTACCTAAACCTTTTTAGTATAGACAGTTCTCGTCAAATACAAATGCAACAACGACCATTTCGCAGAGGAATCTCTGTTTAGGGTCCCGTACGTCCGAATCAAAATAATTCTTAACTTGTTACAGGATAACGTATAAGAAGTATATGGTTTTAAAATAACATCCTGAAAAATATGATTCGTTCGGAACCCTTAGCGCATAAGGCTGACTGTCCAGTGGAGCGGAGAGGAGCGGAGTGGAGAAATATTTACCAATAGAATTGCATAACATGTCCACTCCGTGTCAGTCATTGAGATAAATAAAAGTAAAAGCCTAAGCTTGCCGTCTAAAGGTTTCCGATAACCATAAAACGGCTAGCACACAACAACAAACAAACGTATTCTGCAATAACAATTTTAGAGCATTTCATAGATATTTAATCTGTTAGCTGGCCGCCCGGAGCCATCGCCGTTGTCGCGCAATTGTGCCGGGGGGCGAAACGACCAACGATTAATAACGACGAAACTGCTACCAATGTCTTCTTTTATGTGTGACATTTTTTTTTATATATAAAAATGTACCAAATTTACCAAGCCAGATGACGTCACTCGTGTCTTCAACTCGCTGTATCTTCTTTAATTTTTTGTTTACGTGTAAAAAGAAAAAATACGTGTCGAATATTTTTTGATAATCTAAGACGGACTAATTAGATTTTTTTAGTAAAATACCGTATTGGCAACCTTCAGGTTAAATACAGGTGCGTTCTCTCTTTCCTCACACTTGTTGTCCAATGTGGTGGCAATCTGACACATTGAACACAGAAAACGTCTTCTCCCTTATATACCAGTTTCTAGGCTAGCTTGCGAGCAAAATTAATGTCTAGTCAAGAATTGAATTGAAATATTTTTGTTATTTTTTTCTCTATAAATCGATGCCTGCACCTACAGTCAAATGCCCAAACACGTTTCAAAAATGGTCAGCTGCTGACATATAAATTATAAACCTAGTGAATACATAATCTAGTTGATGACCATAAAATTTTGGTAATTATCATTAGGATGCTCATCTATCCGTGTCCATGTAAAGAAGAACCACGTCTGTGCCAAAAATCACACTGTAATGACGTATGTATGTATGTAAATCGGGCTGGTTTCCGCAAATCCACGACTAAGCGCGTATTTTTCGTGTACTGTAATTACGTATTTACGTATTAATGTACACATTTATTCACAAAGCAACTACAACAGGTTACAACCATAATATAATAATAACAAAAACACAGCATAGTTTAAGCAGCTACGCTGTAAATAAGAAGTTTGTTAGTAGTATCTTCACATTTTATAGTGAATTCAAACTTTATCAACTTGCTAATGCATGCAAAAAGTACCGTCTCAGTTACCTCATCTACCTTCCTTTAGACCAGCCTTACAAACGTTTATACAAAGGCTAGAACAGAAAATAGTCCCCGAAATTCTATGTGCAAGATAATAATAATAGACTACAAGTAAACTCCATAAATTATTCATCAGAAACCTTTGAGACGGAGCACGATACCGGCGGAGTAAAGCGTTTTAAATTTAAACCGGCCATGCTTCGACTGGCCGAGATTTTGCTACGATAATTTCTGCAGGACATCGGGTTTATAGGAGAATGGATGAGGATTGAAGGTTTAGCCTGAAATATTTTAAAGGAATTTTAAGAGGTGCATTGGTGACGTAAAACTGGAGGATGCCAAGCTTCGCAGCTTGACTCATCGCCACAAGGTTGCCTGCTTGTCTGTCTTTTACAGATTGTACTTCAGTGAGTGTGTCCAAGAACTCCACGATCTCATCCAACGGGCCTGGTTTTTGTCGTCCGGCAGCGAGATGGGCAGACAACATCGCTGCTATCGACTATCGCTTGTAACTGGAATGAGGGTGGCACACGAGTGCGGGGATTGGCACAAAAATTTTCGTTTACGTCGCACTTGTCTACATTGTCTACAGAAGCCTTTATTAACCGCAGGCTGCAAGTAGACTATGTAGACCAGTTTTATGATCATGTATGTTGTCAGTCAGTCACTCAGTCAGTGATGGAAGAATTTTATCTAATTCTAGTAGTTTGCTCTTGACTATAGTATATGTCAGAGATGACAGAGAAAAAGTCTACGATGGAGCGAACCTACTCAGAAGGAGCCTGTTCACTCTTACTTTGAAGAGATTAGGGTTGTAAGCTTTTGGAAACACAGACCCAGGCAGAGAGTACCAAAAGTTGATTGATTTAATGTAATTTTTTACATTAAATTAAATTCAATTGTAATTTTGTAATTTGTAGGTTATTTTGATTTCATTTTTATATTAGAACTTGGTACCCTAATAAAGAAATTGATTGATTGATTAGCGATTAAAAAATTGGTAAAAACGTAAGAACACTTGGCGACATATTTCGGTATCACATACCCGTCCCATTCATATTGGACAGTTTCAATGTCGTTATCGCTTACAGAATTTCGCTATGTCTAAAACCCCAGACAAGGTTCTTTATTCCACGTCGAAACAAACAATCGAATCGAAGCCCTACTTTAATAGGAATTCGAATTAAAAGACGCACTTTAACCGACTTCTTCAAAAAGGACGAGGTTCTATGTTCGGCTGTATGTATGTTTTTTTTCGATTCCTCCGCCTATTGTGGACAACAACAAATTTTTTTACATTCGAAAGCCTATACTCCTGAGGTGATCTCATTGTCACCAAGTCTGAATCTGATGATGGAATCCCATGAAAATCAAGGGAAACCCTCAAATTTTATAGCCACATATACCGTTTTTTATAAACGATCTAATGCAATTCAGACGGGTTTCACACTGCTGCGGCGCCGTATCGCTTCGCTGATGTTCCGCACGCGTGGGAGCGCCAACACTATCCTGAACGTGCTCAGCCACAAGCTGGACAGCCCCCTTCTGGGGCACTGGGTTCATGCACAAGTGCGTGTGCCCGGGGCCCCAGAGGGCGACAAATACTTAAATTAAGTTAGTTTTTTTTTTTTAATGTACCTAACATAGTTTTTAAGTCTTTCTACCTACTAACAATGTTATGGAACAAGAATGTCTGAAATAAATATATATATATATTTTTTTTTATATATATCAAGATCTGATGACGGGATCCCATGAAAAATGTTTGTTCAGAGATATTTTCGCCAATCGTCAACCGATTAGGATGAATTGATTTGATTTCTGTTTTTGTTTGGAAGAGTATTTTTCCGGAATGGTCTTATTTAAATTTTCTGAAAATTTGATGAAGAACTTTGGAGGTAGGCAACGGTAATTTTTAGTAAATGATAGCAAATGGATCAGTCAGTCAGTGTCAAAAAACGAAAAAATAACCAAAAAGAAGAAAGAAAGAAAAAGCGTTTATTTGCGTTTAAAAACACCGACTTCCGAAATTAAAGTTATTTTATACTTTGTAGTGTTTTGTTTTTTAAAGCCACCATCTAAATGACTAAAGCTACACCAAAACCACTTCGAAACTACAAAAAAGAGCTAAAAACTAAAACAAAAAAAACGCTACCAATCTATTTGGTTAACACCCACTTTAATTTGTACCTAGTGTAGCAGTATCTTTACATCGTAAACCGGTAATACCGCGGCGGTATAATAACTTGGGGTGGCAGAACAATTTACTCTGTTTACTCTGTAAACGAGTATCGGGGAGGTAAGGGGAGAGGGGGGATAGATAAAACAACGACATTCTAGCTTAATAGACTTTAAATCTTCAGCACTAAATTAAACACCATTTAATGAAAAGTTGAACAACTTTGTTGGTTGGTTTTAAAAAATATCCCGAAGTTTTGTCGGTGAAATTCTAACAATGCGTAAGTCAGTTTTAACAGTTTAAAAATGGATGCTATTGACGGTTTGGAAAAATTTGTTCTATGAACAAAGATAACATATGCTTCGTATCAACCAATTAAAAAGTAAGAAACAAACCAATGGTTTTTCCAAAAATCCGTCAACTTTTAATTATTTTGCAATAATTAATAGAAGAAATTTTTAATATTAGAACCTTGCGGACGTAAAATAAATATAAATAGTCATGTTGGGAAGTTCCATAACTAACTCGTTATAATAAATTAAGTGTTCAAAAAAACGCAATTTATTTCCCTCCTAAGATTTATTTAATAGACAAACTGTCATGTTCGGCATAAAATGAAATAGTGTTTCAAGTAAATTAGAATAATATGTCTATATTCTACTCGGTTAGAGTTTATTATTAGCATTAAACAGTGCTTTAACGTACAAAACGTGACACGCTCTTTATTGGGTACCACCATGTATACAGTTGGTAGAAAAATAATGATGTTAGTAACAATAATGGACCCTGGTGGGCACAGCAATAGATGTGTAATATGATCTTTTTATTAGTTAAGTACTAAGTAAATTATAATGTTTTATTAATACATAGTTAAAATTAGGAATAAAATAATAATTATTTATTTATTTAGTAACTATGTAAAAAAACAGTTTTTCAAATGAATAATTTGAAAAAAAAATATTTTTATGATTATTTTTTTGTTAACTTATTAATATTTTTATTTATTACATGATTAATATTCAAGGTAAGTCATGTATTGGGTGCTTCATATTTATTTAAAAAAATAATTTCCTTATGAGTAGGGAGGCAATAATAAACATAAGATTATATCACTTGACATTTAAACTTATCCAATCATAGTTATTTTTAAACATAGTGCCTATCGAAAACCATTCCTTTGAAATACCTACAACGTTTGTGTTAATATAGTTTCTTATATTAATTACAGAGGTAATTAATAGTCTCTTAATTGTCTGTTCACTATATTATTAATAACTGATATAAAGATATGAGCTCAATAGAAAATAAAAAGTTATCTTTAAATTTATTCATAATGGACGGTTCATTAGATGTGACTAGCCTTTGCCAGCGACTTCGTACGCGCATACCTATCCCGTTTTTCCCGTTCTCATAGGAATTTCGGGAAATCCTCTCTTAGTGCTCCCTTATACTCCCCAAGGAATCTACATGCCTTTTGATTTTCTACAACCAGTAGTTTCGACTAAGTGTTGCCTGTCAGTCACTCACCAGCAAATGAGATTTTTATATAGTTATATTTGTTCGCGACGAAGCGTATAGTATTGTATAACTCGCGTACATAAGAGCCCATGTACAGAATAAGCTTATGTATTTGATATTTAAGAGCTTATGTACTTTCATAGTTACGGTTTCATGGCTATGTAACTTATTAAAAGCATATATTCTGTCGTTTTCCCCCGGACACATAAGATGTTCTTGGGGAATTTATTTTCATTAAAATAAATAGATAGGTAGGGCTACACATTTCCCCTACACATTCCTGGTAAACCTTAAAAGGTATAGTTTTACACAGGTATTGAACATTTCACACATGGAGGAGCTCGTGGCTAAATAAAAACAGCCGCACGGGTCAATCTTTAAGGTTAAGCAACGCTTGCCAAGGTTGGTCTGTGGATGGGTGACCATCTTAACATGCCTCCGTGCCTCGGAAAGCACGTTAAGTTGTTGGTCCCGGCTGTCATTTGTAGATCTTTGGCAGTCGTTACGGATTGTCAGAAGCCAGTAAATCTGACTCCAGTCTTGCCAAGAAGTACCTTGTTACCCAGTTAATGGGTTGTGGAGGTCTGGTAGGCAGCCGCTCCACGTAAAACACTGGTATTCAGCTGAATCCGGTTTGACTGGAAGCCGACCCCAATATAGTTGGGAAAAGGCTGGGCAGATGATGATGATGATGATGATGATTGAACATTTCACACATACCTACACAGGACAGTTACTCAAAGGTAATGGGGTGGATAGCAAAAAACCACCATTTACAGACACCTTCATTTCAGTCAGAAAATCTAGGTATATAGGCTTCAAATAATAGGCACTAGAAGCCTGGCACTGAGCCCTATTCAGATATGTACACATCTTTATGGTCAGACGACGCATAAAGCCACAAATTAGGAACATATTAAACACAGATTTTTTGCCCTTCTGGGTTCCTGACCTTATAGTACTTCCACCCTTAGAGGGGTGGCTTCAAAAGTTGTGTATCTGGATAGAGGGCTGATGCTCCTACCCTATGACAGATAGTTTGGTAGCCCATGGGGCACAGATTTTCGGGAAGTCAACCCTTAATCGTAGACAAGTTCACACTTGTAGACAGTTTCGACAGTCAAATGCAACAAGCCAAGGGCAGGGTTGAAGGGTTGATTTTCACTCCGTTCGACGGGGAATTTACAGAGAGTTGCATCAACACCTGTCCAGGCCTAGAATAGACTTAGATATAGCTAAAATCATAGTTAAAAATAAACTAAAACAGTTAGTGGTTTTTGGGCCTCGTTACAGTAAAGTAACCTAGTACATTAGTAAATAGACAAAAAATTAAAATTTGTAGTCACCGACAGAAGAAATATAGGTAGAATTTGTAACTAGAATCAAAGTACTCGCGAATTTCCCCTTAACCACTAGCTGCAGTGTTGTCAAATTCCTGCATATTATTTAACCCTGGTAAGCATTCATCCCTCACCCCAATCTAACCCGAAGACAGCAAGTAAATAGCAAGATAGAAGAACGTTGCACGCGTGGTACGGGGTAGTGATGGGTCGTTGAAGGTTTTTCCGTCAACGAAACGTTAACGTTGAATTGCGTTTGTCAACTAGTTGATCAACTAGTTAATTTCGTCAACGAGTTAACGTGTTACGAACGTCAACTTGCATGAACGATAAACGGCTTTAACGCTTTTATTAACGTATGCTGTTGTAATGTTAATTTACGAACAATTTGATGCAGTTTACCTAATTAAAGATTTATAAGAAATCTTTTCTTTACATATATTACGAGTACAACTAGCTTTCCCACTATCATCTTTCTCAAAATTAAAGATGATAGATACAATTTACGTACGTTGAAAATAACAAAACGTTGGGTTCATTTTCTCGTTTCGACAAACGAGTTGAATTCATAAACGTCGTTGTCTCGTAACTCGTTGACGAATTCAACGAGTTGATTTGTACACGGTCAACGTTAATCCCGTTGAAGAGACATCAACGTTGATTCAACTAGTTCGTTGATTCAACGCCCATCACTAGTACGGGGAACCTCAGTACCCGGTACAGGACGTCAGCGCGACTGGACGCAGTCGGGTGGTCACAGTTCACATCGAAGGATTGGAAGAAGGATAGACCTACCCCATCGCACCCCCGTTCCAGTCGATCACGCCCGTCCCGTACAATATTGATTAAATTTTAATTTTGTGATTAAATTTTATCAAAATAACTATTCTTTAAAACTGTTTAATGTATTTTCAATTACAGTACTATAATTGAAAATAATTGTTACGTGACAAACGTTTCTTTATTTACAGTAATAATAAACACACGCGGGCTGTATATACACATTTTATTTAGTATTTTATTTACATAACAGAATCAATATTTGAACACACATTAATACCAGTATCGTTATTCTAAAAATATATTTACTAGCTGATTCAGCAAACGTTGTTTTTATAGCCTTTTTTTTTAAGGATGGGAAAACAACAAATGACTCCTCCCGCTCTGGGTGAAGCAAGAGGGAGTGTCAGACTCTTACTGACTAAAACCCATCCGTGTTCCTCCTGGTGCCCTTTGCGTTCCAAGGCTACGGCACCTCTTTCGAACAGATTCCGCAGCCCCAGCAGACACTTGCCCTAGCGGGCCCCGTCTTCCACGCTGACATCTCTTTGAGGCGCGCTGGGATCGCAGCGCGCCGCCGACCCGGGCCTAGTTCTGATCAGACGGCGAGCCACCCACTGCTCGCCGTCCGCAGGCGCGTGCCTACGGCGGCCGGGAATCGTCCTGCGACTCCGGACGCCTGGGGCTGTTTTTATACCTATTCTCAGATCTACCAAATATACACGAAAAAAAATTATAAACATTGATCAAGTCGTTTCGAAGGAGTTCGATAACTTTTAAGTATTAGATTTTATATATTAGATTAGATTTTATATATTATATTAGAAGGTAATATGCGCCACAGCTCTACATCGTATTTTATTTGACACAAAATATGAACGACCTATAGATAACCAAGAAATGTAGGTACTTGTTATATACTAGCTGACCCGCACAAATTCGTCTAGGTCACATTTTTAGGGTTCCGTACCCAAACGAAACCATTCCGTCTATCCGTCCGTCCGTCTGTCTGTCAGCGGGCTATATCTCGAGAACCATAATAGGTAGACAGTTAAAATTTTCACAGAATTTGTATTTCTATTGCCGCTATAATAACGAATGTATGGAAATTGAGTATTTTTTGACATATTACGATTATGATGCGAATGCGAACGTTGCTAAAAAACCAGGTAGAAAATGGCCCTCAGATAGTCATGTATTTTCTAAATATAAAAACAAAAGCTAAACGCAAGTATTCTCCATTTATGTATAGATATAGAATACCTACGATTCAAGTGGCGAGCGCTCACGGAAATCGTCCTGTTACCTTTCCAGTGCAGTTGGGTACACTGTTTCTGTATCGCCAATTTTCCCAAGCTCCCTCGCGCGTATGGGAATGTATTCGAAATGTTAGACAAAGAATCGAATTGCTTTGTCACAATACCTCGTTGTATTGTATGATTTGATTTAGGTACTGAAGATTCTTTTGTATTTCGCTGCTTAGAGATCTGAAGACTTTGTTAAAGACCAATTTTGAACAGAACTCGTTTTGCTTTTCAGACGAAAAGAATAGATGGATGAGTATGTCGATAGTGCTTGTAAATTAATGTGTAGAAACCTATTTACTGACTTTGTTCGAATTGAGTGGAATTCCCTACCGGAGTCTTTAAGTCAAGAGTGAATAGATTACTCCTAGGCAAGCGTGCTACACGTTCGACCACATCATCGCTTTCCATCTGGTAAGATAGTGATCAAACGCATACCTATCAATAGTAAAAAAAACAATGGGTTCTACTCCGGGAGTGCCGGCAGAAGTGAAAACTTGAATACGTGCTTTTCTCCCTCCGTCTTACGAATTTTCGATTAGGTCACAACATGTGTGACCTGATCGATCCTGACGCGATTTTAACATTTTTTACCCATCACAAAAAAGTGCACGACGCCGCTAAAGAAGTTTGCAGAACACGTGACCGTCTTACGAATTTTCGATCAGGTCACGTTTCCTGACGCGAGTTTAACATTTTTACCCATCACAAAAAAGTGCATAACGCCGCTAATGAAGTTTGGAGGACACGTGACCGTCTTACGAATTTTCGATCAAGTCACGTGTCCTGACACGAGTTTAACATTTTTACCCGTCGAAAAAAGTGCACAACGCCGCTAAAGAAGTTTGCAGGACACGTGACGTCTTGCGAATTTTCGATCAGGTCACGTGTCCTGACACGAGTTTAACATTTTTTACCCATCACAAAAGAAGTACGCAACGCCGCTAAAGAAGTTTTCACTTCAAAAAAACTTGGGTGTGTAAAATGTGTAGACAGAGATAGACGGCAGGTATTACCTGCTACATTGATACCTAATAGTAAGATAAGTACGTCTTCATCGTCATCATATCAGCCGAAAGACGTCCACTGCTGGACATATGTCTCCCCCAAGCGTCGCCACAACAATCAGTCCTTTGCGTCTAGCATCCATCGACTACCCGCGACCGCCACGACTAGGTCATCGAACCACCTTGGTTGAGGCCTTCCAGGGCTGCGTCCGGCAGATACAGTCAGTGAAAATTCAATACTATCCTGTATTTTGAAATTCTTTTTCAAATACAGTTTTCAAGTACAAATTTTCTGTTTAGAATAATTTCTTTTTTTTTAATTTAAAAATATATTTCAAATCTTTTATAAGTATTATTTGATTTAATAAATTATGATAACTAACTTTTGCACTTAATAAACTACTTTATAAAACTGTTTACTTTGTGAAAAATAAAAGGTTTTGCAATTAATGACAAAATAGTTTCTGTAATTAGTTAGCTTGTTTAGCATGAAAATAATTAACTACTACTACACGAAAAGGACTTAATGTATGAAAATTAATTTAAATTGTTAATTAATTTTATGATTGACTTGTACGAGTAGTCTTGGAGTGAGCCACTACTAACAGTACTCTTAGAATATCTATTAACAACTCTAAATTACATACAGAATTAATGAAATGACGATAGTGAAACCTAACAGTTATATTAAGGATAGCTTTTTACTTATTTAAAATCCGTCCGATTTCGGAATAATATTTTGGTCCTATAAATACGGAACCCTAAAAAAATACTTTGACAATATTGCTCACATTTATTCATTCACATGATGACTTATAAAATGTCAGAAGCTAATGCAAGATTCGAATTGGTCGTTTCATTTATGGAGCAGAACCTCTATTGACTTTCCAGTCAGCCCAACTATATCGGTTTTCAAACTAACCGCACGTAGCAGGATACCAGTGTACTCAGTCAAACCTTTATCAAAGTGAGAAACGAGAATCCTACATTCACCTGTCAAAATATATTAATAAGAGGCTTGCATAACAGTAAAAGGAGGTCCAAATCCCCCGAGTGAGTCTCATAAGCTGCGGGCACATCGTAAAACACACCATGTTACGTCACGACTACAGAGTTTGGAACATCGCGACGACAGCGATACAAATGACTTTACTAATATTCGTGACCACGGAATAGGTACAAGTTACGACTGTGATAGTCACTTCGTTAATTTCTATGAGTAAATGGAATAAAATTGGCAAATGGTTGCTTCGTTTAGTTTCGAATGTTCCTGCATTTGTCTTTGAACAGTTCGACTTGGACAATTCTGATTCGTTCGAAACACCGAATGGTTCGGCTTTTGTGCCGCTTCTTTAAACCAGTTTTTATGAATTTTGGTTTAAATGGAAAGACATAGGCTGTTTTTTATCCCTTGAGATAAAACACTTTTCACGTGTGCGAAAGCACGGGTAGAAACTAGTCTCTAATAATACGTACAATTAAATTAGAAGTTTCAAAGATTGCTTGTGGTTCATGGTAGCACTTTGCCTGCGACTTCGTTCGTGCGGGTTTAGTATTGCAATTTTGTTAGAGAACTCTATTTTTTTTTTATATAACCTAAGTTACTCAGGAATAAAGTAACATTAAAATGGTGAAATAATTTTTAAATTGGTCCAGACGTTTTTGAGTTTATTCATTTCAAATATACAAATTGTTCCTGTTTTTAATATTTGTGTAGATTAATTTGTTGACACCACTTACGTATTTTTACATCAGGCCCAACTTTGTATGAAAACGTATGCATCCCTTTTTGACATTGCCTGTGTGCCAATGTCTATAGCATTAGCCGGCCGATGAGACTCGAAGCTCTGTGGTCAAAACACAGCACGCGAGCTTCTGACGACTACCCTCTATATTAAAAGTGTAAAACTGAAATATTCTAACATTGTTCCGTAGGTAATATTTTGTACGGTAAATAAAGGCAGCTGTTTACTTTGCTATCGTGTGGAAAAGTTATTTAGTTTTTTTTTTTTAAGTTGGAGTTTTTTATACAACAGTAACAGTGTGTAGTGAAATAAAGAGGATGGTATTTATTGATGGAACCACTTACCGTTATTCGTTTCGCTGGTTAAGAAGTTGATTGAGACCTGAAATGAAGTGAAATTCAATTTAGAGGTATGAAATATTTCTATGATAAGAAATAGTAGGTAAGATAAAAAAATTAAAAATAAATGAAGGCATTGTATTTTGCGCTATTTTCGTTTAGTTTTTGAGTAGTGCTAGTAAGAAACTCAAAAACTTAATCTAATTGATGAAGTGATATTTCTTCATCTGCGGATCTTTTTCAGCTGTTCCTCCGGCTCAACTTCCGATCTTACCGGGGGCAGCTTAATACGAATATATAAAGAGTTCTGCTAATTTGACTTCACAAGAACGCTGTGACACGATTAGGCACTCATAACTTCTCAGAAGTACGGAAGTCCTTAAATTATGCCATTAAAGTTCTTTTCCAAACAAACTTTTAAAAATAATCTCTTCAAAATTAGAGTGAACAGGCTCCTTCTGGGTAGGCTTGCTCTATCGTAGACTTTGTCTCTGTCATCTCTGACATAGACTAGAGTCAAGAGCAAACCCATTACAAATAAAAAAATAAACCTTTTAATAGCAAATACCGTGTTGCATATAAGCATGGCACAAAACATCCACAATCATTTGCGATCACCAGTCGGAATAATGATACAGCCATTAACTGAAAACCTACTATCTATAGCCCACCCTCGAGTACATAATATGTACATAGCTACTTATACGATGAACAAAGGAATCAAAGTAGCCGCATGCCGTCAACGACCAACAAATTAATTTATAGTGGTTAGGGACCGCCCAGCACAGTACAAATGTTACTAATTGACAACCACGGCCTTCAAACTAATACAGCCCCCATTATATTATTATTTAGTATCATCTACGTCTATGAAGTTAATAACAATTTTGTCGAAACCGTTAATTCATTTGTTGTTACAATAATTTAATGTTTGATAAATTATACCTATATTTAATTGGCAAATAGGTTGCGATTACTTGTATACGCAGATCAGGCCGTTGTTTTAAGCTGACTATCCTGAGAAGAAACACCAAAATAAACTCAGAGGTCGAAGCCACTGTTAAGGTCCCTATAATTGTATGTAGCTTTTGCCCGCGACTTCGTACACGCATATCCCATTTTCCCGTTCCCGTAAGAGTTTTGGGAAATCCTCTGTTAGCGCTCCTCTGCACATCCCCAAGGAACCATACATATCAATATTCAGTATCCTAGGACCATTAACTTTGGCTGAGCGTTGTCTGTCAGTCACTCCACTCAGGCACTCAATCAGTCAGTTAAGGAAGAGTTTTATATCTATTGATTTAAAGGTAAAAACGTATGAGAACCATGTATGTTAATGACAGCGGTGGTCTTTTGAGGAAAGTACCGAAAGAAAGAAAGAAAACTAATTTATTTGGCACACACGGAATCACACAATGTAACAAACTACCATAGAGTCATCATCTGCCTAGCCTTTTCCCAACTACATTGGGGTCGGCTTCCAGTCAAACCGGATTCAGCTGAATACCAGTGTTTTACGTGAAGCGGCTGCCTACCAGACCTCCACAACCCATTAACTGGGGAACACGGTACATCTTGGCAAGACTGGAGTCAGATTTACTGGCTTCTAACAATCCGTAATGACTGCCAAAGATCTACAAATGACAGCTGGGACCAACGGCTTAACGTGCTTTCCGAGGCACGGAGGAAACTCGGTATGTTAAGATGGTCGCCCATCCACAGACCAACCTTGGCAAGCGTTGCTTAACCTTCAAGATCGACCCGTGCGGCTGTTATTATTTACCACGAGCTCCTCTACCAAAGTCCAAAAGTACCATACAGTACTTATCTTAATATGATGGCATACATTTTAGTCCAACTAGCTAACTAACATATTAGTTCACTTTTGTTTTCGACAGTACGCCTATTTACTAGTAAAAATTGCAACTTTTCCAGACAACTTTAAACACAATAAAGACGCTAAATTCAGTAACAGAACTCAAAAGTAGTTTACACTGTCATGAAAACAATTCATCATGCAATTGAAACTAAACTTTGTACAATGGGACCTAAGATTCCAAATGCCTAAGCATGTAACAAAGCGACTAATGTTAGGGGAAGATGAATATCACTTAAGCATGTCCCATTGTGTCGTGAACTTGAATGGCTGAAGAGCCTTGGTACTATTTTGTTTCTATACGTCATGTAGGTACATACAAATAAATAAAATCGAAGAATCGAAAACTTATTTTTTTTTAGTTTTCAGTCTGTTTGTTCCGGCTAATCTCCGAAACGGCTAGAACGATTCTGACAAAAGTGTTAATAGCTTATAGCTGATGTTATAAGGTAAAATTTTTATTTTATAAAATCCGGCCCAGTACGTGTAGGACTCTCACACGAAGGGTTCCGTACCATAAACTGAAAAAAAGCACGTTTCTTGTTTGCCCCTTAATTTCTTTTTAATAATTTTTATTATTTGTTGTTGTAGCGGCACTAGAAATACACACTCTGTGATCATCTGTCTACCTATTACGGTTCTTGAGATACAGTCCGCTGACTGACAAACGGACGGACGGACAACGGAGACTCAGTAATATTTGGTTGGTTACCCTTTGGCTACGGAAATAGGTAAAAATCACTATGATTCCGTGCAAAAAAATTAAAGCCCTAGAAAATATTTGAATGCGGGCGAAGCAGCGGGCAGAAACTATGTATTTAAGTAATAATATAGTTGGTGCTCATAATAGCGGGTGAGACGTCATAAAGGCTGACCTTCTCCGCGTGAAGAGTTAATTTGACATCAGTGAGAATGGTAATAACCTTGACTGAAACCATAATTACTTCGTTAGAATACATGAGTAAGCATGTTGTTGTTCTCAATGTTGTCATTTTGTTAGGGTTCTGTGCCCAAAGGGTAACTAACGGAACCCTCCGTCCGTCCGTCCGTCTGTCTGTCAGAGGGCTGTATCTCAAGAACCTTAATAGGTAGACAGTTAAAGTTTTCACAGATTGTGTATTTCTATTGCCGCTACAACAACAAATAATTTTATAAATTAAGGATTATGGTACGGAACCCTTCGTGTGCGAGTCCGATTCGCACTTGGCCGGTTTTTTTAAAATAGCTATTAGTGTCTCAAAGCCTGTTCCCACTTGTAACCGACAAGTCGGACCCGGATTTTAATCGGGTGTCCGCGCCTCTGTCAAATCAGACAAGGTTGAATAGCTAAGAGGCTCATCGGCGACGTAAAACTGGTGGATGTCAAGCTACACAGCTTGGCTCATCGCCGCAAGGTTGCCTGCTTGTCGGTCTTCTACAGATTGTACGTCGGTGAGTGTACCCAAGAACTTCACGACCTCATCCCTCCGGCCCCCTTCTACCATCGGACATCGAGACGCACTGCAACTTACCATCCCTACCTCGTTGCTATTCCACCAATTCGCACCAAGCGTTTCCAAACGTCTTCTATAATACGCAGAGCAAAAGAGTGGAACTCTCTGCCTGCGTCTGTGTTTCCGAACGCTTACAACTCTAATCTCTTCAAAGTATAAGTGAACAGGCTCCTTCTGGGTAAGCTCGCTCCATCGTAGATTTTGTCTCTGTCATCTCTGACCTAGACTCAGGTCAAGGGCAAACCCCTCAAAAATAAAAATAATAAATAAAAAGCTTCATTTAAAATGCTCTGCCACTATAACGTGTGATTAAATCCGAATCCGACAGCAGACAAGTGGGAACGGGCTTTAACTATTATATAAATGCATCAAGGCAATAGAATAGTCTCCCTTTCGATAAATAAAATACCTACTGTAAAAGTGATATACTTTTACAGTAGGTATTTTATTGCTGACGTTTGGGGGAGTCCTATAACTAGTAAGGGACGACTTGGCTGAAATGGTGATGATGACGCCTGCTTGAAAAGTTAGGATTTTTCCAGTCGCAATATTCAAACGCATGGGTGCCTGAGAATGGAAGGCGCCGCGGAGGCCTAGGAATAGGTGGCAATATGACCTAGAAGGGTTCGTTTATGTGGTTCGGGAAAATAATACCTAGAAAGAGACCAGACCAGATGTGAGACAGAAGCTGAACAAAAACTTGCAAAAATTATTTCCTCCTATGTTATTATTTATTTATTTTATATCAATTACTCTCTGCACTAACAGCTACCAACACGTGCAGAGAGTCAAAACTTAAAATTATAAAATGAATTTAAAAAAAATATTATAAAACAACCACCCCGCTGCCGCCCATCACCGCCTAACTTATAATTATTTATTCTGTTATTAAAAACTGAATGTAATAAATGTCATTCTATACTAATATATAAAGCTGAAGAGTTTGTTTCCTATTTGCTTGAACGCGCTAATCTCAGGAACTACTGATCCGATTTGAAAATTTATTTCCATGAGATAGCCCATTTATCGACGAAGGCTATCATCACGCTACGACCAATAGTAGGCGGAGCAGACGAAGTAGCGCGGGCAAACTAGTTTGACTAATAAGAAAACAATAATAATAAAATACTACATGCTACTTGTTTTAAAAATGTTCACAAAAAGCGTAAATGGATACCTCAAATAGCGTATGAAATACGGTGACCGACATGCACACTTCTCCTTTCGAGCAGAATCAATCTTTTCAACGTTCCCCCGAGATAGCAAAGCACACATAATATCGCCTGCATTTCGTTCTATTCGACAACATCTAATATTCCTAGCTCCCGCTGCAAAGACAACAAACAAACACTGACTGTATTCCATTTGCAACGTTATTTCTAGATATTATTAAAGGTCCCTGCTGCTATTTCATAGCACTTGAAAACACTGTGGTGTAGGGTGTGCCAGAGTGTTCCCCATCAAAAACACCCCCTATGCTTCGGTTCATAGATAAAAATTAATGGACTATTTTATTTTTTATTGTACGCGGCGATATGCCATTCTGCCTAATGAGGTTGCTGCCATAAATAGTCGATGGAAGCATTCACGAGAATTGTTAATAGTGGGTGTGAATGTGAATGGATTTTATCGGGAATCTATTTCAGTCAGTTTTGGTGAATACAATGCAGGGTGATTATTATTATGATTTGGATGAACGCGTAACTTTTTAATGACACATACCCTTTTCCTTATTATCACAGAGTTCAAAGAGTTTTTAGGCAAAATCTACTTCACTATCATTTGCAGTTGGGTCCCTCTAATAGTTTATCCGTCTTCGTTTTATCTCTCACTTCAAAACTCCCTCACATGTTGAACTCGCTTCACTTGTTGCCACCCTCTCGATCTATAATCTGCGTGCCAGAATCAATACTGTCATTGAATCACATTTAATGAGTTCATTGCCAGTAAAGAATACTGTATGATTGTGGTATTTGTAACATCAGAAGCTAGAAAAGTATGCCAAGTTTAAGCTCGATCGGATGTCGGGAAAGATTCCAATCGCACACACATACTACCGCACTTAGTTTATCATCATCATCATCATCTGCCTAGCCTTTTCTTAACCATATTGGGGTTGGCTTCCAGTCGAACCAGATTCAGCTGAATACTAATATCTTATGTGGAGCGGCTGCCTACTAGACCGCACTAAGTTTGTAAAGTTTGTAAAAATAATAATCATATTATTTTCTTTTTTATCACCCACCACATTATCTCTCCACCACCCTTGGTTGACTGGTAAAGAATGCCTAAAGCATTAAGTTCGCCTTTGTACCTTTGTGTTGCAAGAAGTTTCATAAAAAAAAAAAAAAAAACAAGTCATTGGCATCCGACCAATCTTAATAAAGGTGATAAAAAGCACAAAGAGTGTCCACCACAGCCGGGATACGTCGGGATACGTCGGGATACGTCGGGATACGCCAGGATATAGCGGGGTGCAATCTCCCGTGAAATATTGAGAGGGTCATCGCTCAGCGGTTCTCAAACTATCGCCTATAAAAATACTCGCGGCGATAGACTCGTGTTCCGTTATCGTTTTGGGATCCTTTTCGATGATGTTTGCATGCGACACGTGTGTCAAATGGTTTTGAACTGTTGGGAAATGTGTCTGTTAAAGACAAATTGTTACGTCTGAGGAATATAGAATTTCGACACTTTTTGGGGTCACCTTATAAAAATATATGCTAGGGGTTTATTTTGGACAACATTAAAGAATACTTGACAATTGACATTGCTTTTGTATTATAAAGCGAAAATAAATTAATGATATTCACAGAACAATAAAAAGTACTAAAAAAATATTACGGTCGACCGTCCAGTTAGACACAATAATAAAATAAAAAGACCAACATATGGCCGACCTAAATCCTACATAAAATGTCCAGCTAAACAGTCGGCCTGGAAATAATCTGAGACCGTCCAGAATACATGAAACGCCAGAACTAATATTTAAACACATGACCCTGTGTTAATTTAGGCACGACATTCGTCGGGATAAACAAATATGGAGAAGGCTGCCACATAAACTAGACCTCGTCCCCAAAATACGGTGTAACCTACTTGGAAAACATGTAATTTGTCAGCTTTACATCTCCATACTTTTATGTTAATGTCTTTTAATACTGTACTGTTTTGCAAGTACATGTAAATGCTTTTATGGGTAGATATGGATCTCGGAATGTAAGCATATTTTGTTCATCGAGTTATGTTACTTAGGATTTGAACATATGTGTCTATGCGTGGGTATACTAAACAGGTTGACCCAAAAGTACATGGTCATATTTAAGAGTGGTGTCATTTGTAGCTGCTATACAGTAAACACACACTATAAAATATATATAAATTGACTTTATTTTTAAACCGACCTCGTAAAAGTACTAAAAACCGGCCAAGTACGAATCGGACTCGTACACGAAGGGTTCCGTATCATAAACCTTAATTTTTATTATTTGTTGATATAGCGGCAACAAAAATACACAATCTGTAAAAATTTTACTGTCTACCTATTACGGTTCTTGAGATACAGCCCGCTGACAGAAGGACGGACGAACGGACAGCGGAAGCTTAGTAGTAGGGTTCCGTTTCGTAGGAGTCCTTTGGGTACGGAAGCATAAAAGTAAAAAAAAAACACTGTTCAACATTCTGATGCAGTTGGTGGCATCGTATCTGTGATGGAACTGAAATAGACGCCATCTACTGCATCAGACTACTTGAAAATTGTATCATTTTGGAACTTTTAAATCATTTTCTGCGGTCGGATTAAAAAAAAAAATTCAATATTTTTTTTGGCTTTTTTTTCAGTTTTTGGTGTATAGCAGCTGCAGAACACCGCCCTTAAAAATGAGCTCGTACTTCTGAATCACCCTGTTTGTGTGTACAAACAGGTGAATCCGTAAACCTAACCCTTCGAGGAATAAAGGCAAGATGTTACCAAAATGTAACATTTATCACTAGTTCCAAAAGTAGCCTAAGTAGATAAATAAATAACATATATACACAATATTCAACAACACATTTGTAAAACGCTGTTATTTTGATGTACAAACAGACACTTCAATTTTATTCATAAATTTGTATTTGTTGAGCTTTTGCCCGCGACTTTATACGAAAATATCCTGTTTTTTTTTCCGTTCCTGTAAAGATTTCGTGTAATCCTCTCTTAGTGCTCTCCTACACTCCCCAAGGACCTATATGCCAAAATTCAGCTCTCTACGACCAGTAGTTTCGTCTGTGCGTTGTCTGTCAGTCACCAGGTACGGAAGAATTTATCAGGATTGATTTATAGGGTACATTTGAAAGAAAGAAAGAAAACTAATTTATTTGGCACACACGGAATCACACAATGTTTGTAACAACAAAAAGAAATGCAAATTGATTTTAAAAACAAAAACATCGTGTGCCCCGCGGCTGCGCCAAATAGGTCCAGTTCAGCAAAATGCCAGACAACTAGGCGCTGCCTGACGCTGGTTTTCCACTGCACCTTATGTTGAAGTGTATTTGTCATTTGTCTATCAAGTCTGTACATCAGATAAAGCCTACGGCCTACTGAACCTTTTTTGCATCTATATCTATATACTAATATATAAAGCTGAAGAGTTTGTTTACTTGAACGCGCTAATCTTAGGAACTACTGGTCCGATATGAAAAATTATTTCAGTGTTAGATAGCTCATTTATCGAGGAAGGCTATAGGCTTATATATATTATCACGCTAAGACCAATAGGAGTGAAGCAATAATGAAAATAGTGACGCAGACGAAGTTGCGCGGGTCAACTAGTATTATATAAAATATGCATAATGTTTTGCTATCTCTAAATTCTGGATAAAAGAGGTTAAATATTAGTTAGTAGTTTGTTAAAATTTCCATAAACCGTTTCTACTGAACTGCGCTGAACTACAATTTATTGAGCTGTTTGTAAGTTTCCCAGAACAATTACTATTTTGATTCCCCAATCAACGACGAATTAAAATAAATGGAACATTCTGTTAATTAACATTCTTGTGACGGGGATGTTCGCGCCGCAGTTCGGCGAACAGCGATTGGATTCGATGTCATTGCGGTTGCTAGCTATCTGAGTACCTTTGAATGATTTATCTCGTTCTCCTGATCCGCAAATACCTATAAATTATAAATGAGGAAGTGGATGCGCATTCTGATGATTTATGGAAGCGAGGTAATGTAATGACATTCTAGAATCTATGGGACGTAGAATATGAACTATGTTTGGTAAGTCCGTTACATTTTGCCAACTCGCCATATCGAGTATGCGAAAAAAAGTTTTATTTTATAGCCCACTACTCGTATATTGCACATTAAACTCTACTGTCGAAAAACGGCCCCAAAGGTAACTAGCCAATAAAACTTGAGATGAACTCAATCGTTGCACAGGTCAAAAAATAAGATAAAAGCTTAGATAATATTTTCAAACACGTCGCTGCACCTCGAACTGGCTAAAACAAAACATCGTTAACAGAAGTCTTAATCCTCTCTTATCTTACCACGGCAACAACACAAAAACAAAATTTAATTAAAACTCAACAAAACAATTTCAAAACGCCACTTAAAACAATCTGAAACGTACACAAAGCATCGGCCATGTTTCTCTTTATTACTCATTTCTTCAAGCGTTTCCTTCAAAACTGAAAACTGTGGGAACTTGTCACTAACAGAAGGCTGTTGTAATTAAATTTTAATCCTCGACGAACTATTGTCTGAGACAAAACCAACAAAGATGAGGGAATGAAAGTTCGGAGCGAGAGGCTGTAGCTCGCGAGTTCGACAGAGTTATATGGCGCTGTGGGTACTCGCATGTTGGTGGACTTAGCGAATTGAGAAATTAGCTACTTATAATGTATCATTTGTAGATCATTGACAGACGTTCAATAACCAGAAAATCTGACACCACTCTTGCCAAACTGTAAATTATATTTTTGCTACCTGTTATTTTCTAATAATTTCGTTGTGGGACCCAAGACAGTTGATCTTTTCTCTCGGACTCGTCGAGTTTTATTGACTCGGCGTTTTCGGCTACTATTTACATGACTTAACTAATTATTAATTAATTAATGTCGGGAAATCCTTTCTAAGTGCTCCCCCTACGGAGTGTAGGGAAGGGAAGCTACATGGAAAATTCCAGCCTTCTACGACCAGTGGTTTCGGCTGTGCGTTGTCTGTCAGTCACTCAATCATTCAGTAACGGAAGAATTTTATATATACTGCAGATAACCAACATCTCCTTCTCACTTCTGCTAGCCTGGTACACAAACCACCTAGCCTAACGTGGTAGACAAATTACTGATATTGTATCAGCGATAACGATTATTCATCTGCCTAGCCTTTTCCCAACTATATTGGGGTCGGCTTCCAGTCAAGCCGGATTTAGCTGAATACCAGTATTTTATGAGGAGCGGCTGCCTACCAGACCTCCACAACCCATGTAAGAGAAACTGGAGTCAGATTTACTGGCTTCTGACTATCCGTAACGACTGCCAAAGATGTACACATGACAGCCGGGACAACGGCTTAACGTGCTTTCCGAGGCACGAAAGCGACAACTATTATTACAAGTTCAATATGTTTCGGATTGATCACGTGACATTTCGGTAGCTCAATGTGTTTTTAAATAGATGTCGCTAATTAAATAGTACGTAACTTTATCTAGAGGCGAATTTCTGAGGAGCAAAAACACCAAAATTTTCCATATTTTGACAAGTTTTTAGAATTAATTTTCGCTGAAAAGATATTGCGAATTAACACTTTTTAGCATTCCGTACCCAAAGGGTAACCAACGGAACCCTATTACTAAGCCCCCGCTGTCCGTCTCTCCGTCAGTCCGTGCGTCCGAGCGCCTGTCCATCCGTCTGGCTGTCAGCGGGCTGTATCTCGAGAACCGTAATAGGTTTACAAATGAAATTTTCAGATTGTGTATTTCTATTGCCGCTACAACAACAAAAAATAAAAATAAGGTTTATGGTATGGAATGGAACCATTCGTGTGCGAGTCCGACTCGCACTTTTCCGGTTTTTTAAGTACGACATTTGGCCTTCTGGTCTTGTAATATCTATTGTTAGCCAAAGTCTCTTTCCCACTTCTGCTACCCTGGTAGCAACCTAAGCTGTAAAATGGCAGCGATCTTGTAATCGATATACTTATCTCAAGTTAAAGTTTACGGAGCAATGTAGATGTATGTAAAACTTGAGCTTCCTACAAAGTTATTTTAGTATTAATCCGCGGATCTTAAGCACAAAGATGAATTTATGGCTAACTAGAGATCCGCCCCGACTTGGTGTAAATTTTTGATGCCTTGGGCAACAATTAGCGTTATATTTCTGCCAATTTGCATATAACCTTAAGAAATTATACACATAAACCTTCCTCATAAACCACCCCATCTATGGTGAAAACCGCATGAAAATCCGTTTCGTGGTTTTTGATTTAATCACGAACACACAGACAGACGCAGTGGGTTACTTTGTTGTATAATATGTAGTAAAGGACTTTATGTCATACACAAGTACGTAAATATAAATCAGCTGAAGTTAATTACTTGCAGAGCATGCTGTTTCGGACTATGAAGAGAAAAATAAGGATTGTTGGAAGATTGGCAGTCACTAAAGTTTGTTTGATTTTCTCTCTCACTATTTTCTTTGGTCTGTGATATTATTGTTGTATTTAAAATGAACAACACCACTTTTGTTAAAATTAGTTCAGCTTGGACGTTTCTAAAACTCCAAGTTTTACTACTAAGGTAAACAAAAGTTATATGCAAACAAAAAAAAACTTTTTAACTTACTAAACGCAAATTAACACATAAAACTTTGAGCACCGCTCACCTCGCTCCACCGTAGGTTATTCCGTAGCCATTTTGCAATACATTGTTTGTTCAATTTATACCCCAGTTCTCTAGAGATGCGTTATTCTATTGTTGCACCCGCTAAAATACACGTCCACCTTATTTTGTGACAATAGAGTCTAGTTTCCCCTGGCACACAGATAAATGTTATAGTTGTTCGTTGTTTAGACATCTTGAGGAAATGTACGTTTTCGGCACTTAGGGAGTCAACGAACTTTGCATAGGGCAGCACTCGAATGTAACTTGAAATAACTTTCGTGTTTGATGAAAAAAACTTCGGAATCGTAAACTTGGCGTAAAATCCGCAATATAACTTATTTGTCCCTGATTTAGCGAATGAAAATTGGTTTTCCGAAGTTTAAATGGTTGTCAGGTGCAAATATTATGCTAACAAATTAATATATTTATTCTTTATTTTGTATTTCAATAAACTACAAAAAAAAAACAAAAAAGAATAGTCAACTTTTAAATCTTATAGCATCCAATTCTATTTTTAAATGGCCTTCGTATAAATCAAACAGCCAGCATTAAAAGATGAATCATTGGATTAATTAATTAAAAAAAAAAGTATTTATTCAAAACGAATAGTTCTAAAATAGCCAAGGTGCGATGCTCATAGATTACTTTTCCAAAATAGGAATGAACTTAATCAGGATTAATTTACTTTGCGTTGATTTAACATTCGTTATAAAATTACCTAAAGTTATTGCCAGAACCGCAACACAATAGGAATTATGACAAAGGGTACTCTCCGAAATCGGCTGAGCTGCTCATATTTCAGAAAGCAAAATACCATTATTACGCATGAAGTACTTCACTCTGCCTTTATCTAAGTTGGCAATTAAAATAACTTTTTACAAATCAATTTAGTTGAAGCAGAAACTCCATTTGGCTGAACCAACTTTTAATGGTCGAATTTATGTAATCCATCCATTTATTCAGAAACTACTTAGTGAGTACTAATCTACGTACAAAATACAATGAATAATTTAAGTTACGTCGAAGTTAAATAACTGTAGCTCAACTTCACAGACTTGGTCACAAATGGCCGCGTTTGGCATTTTGCTCAGAATTTATTACTAACAATATTTTGCCCGTGACTGCGGATGCGCATATCCCGTTTATTCTCGTACTTGTAGGAATCGGAAAATTCTCTCTTAGTGCTCCTCTAAACTCCCCAAGGAACCTACATGCCACAGGTTTCTACAACTAGTAGTTTCGGCTGTGCGTTGTCTGTCAGTCACTCATTAACCGGAAGAATTTTATTTATTAGGAAGAATTAGTTAAAGCACGGTTTCGTAGAAATGCATCGCGGGTGGTGGGGTAAGGGGTAAGGTTCTCATTTCGTAAAATATTGTATTCCAAATTTTAATGTATTCAACTGACTCTAGAGTGAAGAGCTTTGCGGAAAACATACGAATGGAATTTCCGTTGCGAAACGTTTGTGAGAATCAAATTATTTAAATAAGTTTATTTGCCTGTTTGTGGGTTTAATAAGTCATTTAGAGGAAAGCTAGTAGATTGACAGAAGTAAAATAAACCTGTGCTTTTGTCAATAAATGGAGTTTCTTGCACATCCTTTTTGACCGACTTCTAAAAAGGAGGAGGTTCTTAATTCGGTTGGTATTTGACATTGAGATTTAAAAAGTGCCTGTATGCTTTGAGTTTTAAATTCCCCAAAAAAGTATGTCTAACGTACTTTTTTCATAGAGACAGCAAAAGCAGATAATATACACGGACATTTTGGAAATATAATTACTCATCTGCCTAGCCTTTTCCCAACTATATTTGGGTCGGCTTCCAGTCAAACCGGATTTAGCAGAATACCAGTATTTTACGCGGAGCGGCTGCCTGCCAGACCTCCACAACCTATTAACTGGATAACACTGTACTTCAAGGCAAGACTGGAGTCAGATTAACTGGCTTCTGACTATCCGTAACGACTGCCAAAGATCTACAAATGACAGCCGGGACCAACGGCTTAACGTGCTTTCCGAGGCACGGAGGAAACTCAGTATTTTAAGACGGTCAAGCATCCACAGACCAACCTTGGTAAGCGTTGCTTAACCTTGAAGATCGACCCGTGCGGCTGTTATTATCTAGCCACGAGCTCCTCTATGGGAAGTATAATTACTGCTTCGTGTAAATTAAAACAAAATATTTATGAATAACAAACCTGACACTGTTTGCTGAGCAAACATTCATCAGTCGTCTATCGACGATACCAATTAATTTTTTGCTATAAAAAAAATAAACAGGGATGTGTTATTGGTGGTACAAACATGTGGATTGTTATAATTATTCAAGGGAAATGGCTGACTACCGAGCTAATCTATGAAACTGTGTGGACTGGCGCTTTGTGTGAAACTGTGAGCTTTTCGTAAGGGTTTTAGAGATACAACCCGCTGACAGCTAAGGCTTAGTAATAGGGCTCCGTTGGTTAACCTTTGGGTACGGAACCCTATAAAGCAATGCATATTGGATTCATTACCAGCTTCATTTCAGCTGAAAGATCTTGAACATAGGCCTCTCGCAAGCATCTCAACATCGACCGGTCCTATGCTTCTCTCATCCAGCGGATCCTCACGGCTCTCACCAGATCAACCCTCCACCTTTTGAAAACCCTTTCAGCGCTGCATCTTACTGATTGGAAGGCGCATCCTAAAATTTGGATAGCGAAAGTAACGTTATAGGAAAATCTGTTCAATAGCATAATTTGGGGGTCGTAAGGTAGTGTTATGCACTTGTCACAGCAGTCGTGCAAAACTGACGCATTCGGAACTAACCCGTCCAGTGCTGTCCTCACAATACTTCATCAGCGCATTAATTCCGTCGGGTTTATGCAAAAATAACGATCGCAGAGGACATCGCTAAATAAACAGTACCTATTTCATTTGAATTCCCTTTTCACGGCCGGCTCCGTAGTATCCATTCATTTGGGAAAGCTCTCGAATTTACGGGAATACGAATAAGAACTAAAATGTAGTACTCGTAAAAAGATTAAATTTTCAGATGCAATTTGTGTGTTGTGTGCAGACTCTGTTTAACGTTTAACATTGTTTCGGAAAGAAATGGCTGTGTTGACTTTGGTAACGAAGTGGGAAGTCATTTTTGAGTGGTCTTCCACTGTTTAAAATTAATTGAAAAACCTACAAGTGGCCATGTTTTAATTTTAGCTATTTTCATTACGCAGTCGATTAGATAATGCAACCAGAAATACCCTTCGACTGTGGTAGAAAGTGTCCTCAATCAAAAAAAAAGAAAAGAAAAGAAAGAAAGAAAAGACGTTTATTTCCTCACATTGTGTTGAGGGAGTATTTTTTTTTAATAGTGTTGGGTTTGCTCTTGACTCTAGTCTATGTCAGAGATGACAGAGACAAAGTCTACGATGGAGCGAGCCTACCCAGAAGGAGCCTGTTCACTCTAACTTTGAAGAGATTAAGGTTGTAAGCTTTTGGAAACACAGACGCAGGCAGAGAGTTCCACTCTCTTGCTGTGCGCATTATAAAAGCCGTTTGGAAACGTTTATTGCGAATTGGTAGAATTGTACGATGGTAGAAGGGGGACGGTGGGATGGTTATTTATTTTTTTGTACGTTTGATTTCCGTATTCAAAATATTTGTGTCTGTGCTTATCGGTTGTTGTCTACCTACCCACATTGTCGTTATTCCGTGATAGTTTCATAATCCTCAAAGAGTATCAAAGGCTGTCCCCGTTCATCGAAACAAAACAATTCACTCTCCCATTTTTGTGACACTGTCAACCAACCCGCATGTCGTGTAACTTACCGTGTACACAACACAACTTTTCCTCATGAACTCATGTCGTACAACAACATAAGCTCACCACTTCGACTCTGTTTCAGGAACGGTCCAAAAAATAAATAAATAAGTAAAAGAGAGGTCAGAAGCCGACCCTAATTAACTGTTTGCCTCAACTTCGTAAGGAGTGTTCGGTAATAAAAAGGTACATATTAGGGATGGGCTGACTTGTCGGGAAAGCCGACACAAAACCGACCACATTTATAGTCGGCGACCAGTCGCTTGTTAGTTGGCTAAATCTACAGGAAAATTGTCATCACTGACTTTTTATTAACTTTAATAATTTTCTAGTTTATTTAGTGTATATTTGTTTTTTAAATAAATACTTACTAATAAAATGTATCAACATTTAATTGTATTAGTTATTAATATTACAATTTTACACTTTTTTTTAGGCACTCGTGGCTAGATAATAACAGCCGCACGGGTTGATCTTCAAGGTTAAGCAACGCTTGCCAAGGATGGTCTGTGGATGGGTGACCATCTTAACATACCGAGTTTCCTCCGTGCCTCGGAAAACACGTTAAGCCGTTGGTCCCGGCTGTCATTTGTAGATCTTTGGCAGTCGTTACGAATAGTCAGAAGCCAGTAAATCTGACTCCAGTCTAAAGTACTGCACAGTTAATGGGTTGTGGAGGTCTGGTAGGCAGCCGCTCCTCGTAAAATACTGGTATTAAGCTAATTCCGGCTTGACTGGAAGCCGACCCCAATACAGTAAAAAAAAAGGCTAGGCTATTAATAATAGTAGGATGATTAATAACTAATATTTTATTATTATTGATAGGTTCGTGTTTGACCACAATATCACCCGACGGACAGCTATGATTTGATCGACGCGACGATGTTGCGCGCTTACCTGTAAATAACCCACTCAGTCTGCTAAAATACCCCTAGGTTGTCAGCTATGCGGAAAGCCTCTTCCATTTTCAATTGTAAGTGACTAGTCGGCAAACTAGTAGGTGAGTCGAGCGCTGACAAGTCGACTCCACAGTCGGCGCATCTCTAGTACGTAGTGAAAGTACCCACGTAGGCGTAATAGTCGGCTATTCGATTAGTAGTCGATATTGTAACCGTAGTGTATCGTAGAGCCGACCCCTTTATGAACCTGTTGTGAGAGGGAAATGAGACAAGTATTTTGGTACAGATAGGAACAAAAACTTTTTTGTGTGTTTATAATTTTTCAAAATTAAATAATCGTCACTTTTGTTGTGATTTATATCTTCCATCAGTTAATTTCTCGGTTTGATTTCTTGTAGAGTGACCGTCTTATCATTACACATAATTATCATTATCATGTATAAAATGTCATATTGGTCTTTAGTTTATTTCACTCGCATAGATGTACAACTTTTCTGTCTATTACAAGATATGAGCAAACTGGAGTGATGCCAACAGAATTTTTGGACCAAACCTCTGCTGTTGTGGCGAAAAATAACAAGGTCAAAAAACCCATGAGTGTTTGGACTGACAGCGATTTTTTGTAAGGAAAGTACATCATCAAATTTTAATGACTCCTTCTGCTCTGGGCGGAGCCGGAGGGAGTATCAGACTCTTACTGACTAAAACTTATCCGTGTTTATCCTTTGCGTTCCAGGGCTGCGGTGACTTTTTGACGCCATATTTTGGGATTCACTTAGTTAGGAGTTTTAATTTTTATTTCTAGTGTTTAAAGTTGGATAATTATTTATTAAAACAGTTGTAATTATCTATGTAAATATGCCTACTTGTATTTAAATGTACTTCATCACCATGTGTGTGAACTTCTTAAAGCTCGTGCACAATGAATTACTTAATAGCTACGATTCGAAGTGAAGTTTCTCGAATGTCTATTAATTAAGCATGACTTCTAGTTACAGAATCGAAAGCTTGTTACTTCACGCCATAAATCGACAGACGCAGCGTTTCAAAGTAACTTGTGAGAGTTCCGAGACTGACACGCGCCAAACACTTTGACATTTGGGACCAGGGGCGTAGCTATCAGCCGTATTAAAGATACGGGCCCCTGGACTACAAGGGCCCCGACGTGTGGACGGAAAGCTTCTACATTTAGTCCCGCCGTCTTCGTGGCCTGCCGAGACACTTCTGAGCTAGTAAGCCTATTTTGTTTAAAAAGAATAATAAGTAACTATAAAAATGGGGCCCCCAAAACTGTTTGATACACCCCACTTTGAGATTAGCAACGTCACTGTTTGGAACGCATTCAATATTTGAGGTAAATAAATTATCGCTGTGTGTCAAGATCAGTATTTTCATTGAACGTGACAATTTTTGCCAGTATTTTTGGCACTTTTTCCATTGACAGCAATGCGGACAAATAATTACGTACCTACACTTTTCTTGAAATAATATTGTCTCTTTTTAATACTTACCTACAAAACTGTTTTCTCATAAGTAGCAGATACTTCAACTACTACTACTACTAAAAAACACTACTATAATTGTTGTTTAACAAAACTAAAAAAAAATTATAACACTTAAAATCCTTACAGCTTGTTACTTAAACATTTTAACAATATTTCCAGCGCGCTGCACTTTTCGCCCCGACCGTCCACCCTCGGTCCAGCCGCTTCTTATTATTTAAACTGTTCCCCTACACGGCTCCCCTTTGTACCAGGCGCACAGAAGCACACAGGTACTACAAATATACGAGCGACACTTTCCTATATCATTTACAACGGTTCGGACTGTTTGTGGGAAGGGAAACTGAAAAACGATACCAACATAATTTAGTTTTCTTTGTAGTCGTTGAAAAATGAAGATAGAAAACATAACCAGCACTGGATTCTCGTTCTAAACGAAAAAAAAATATGTGTCTCCTGACTGTGGATATATTTTCTAATAAATAAAACTGGGACACGGTCGTCACGTATTGGTTTTTTCATTTATTAAACTTCTATTGTGTAATTTATTATCAAACTCACAAGCTCTTTCCAGTGTCTTCGCCTACGTTTAATTGGATTAAATACCAACGGAAAGGTACTACCGTCTGTACTGTCCGTATAAAAAATAAAAAAATCAGCACTAAAGCGCGATTGATTAAGAAACATCCAAGTATATATCTATCGGTGTTTGATTTCCGCTCTTAGTCCTGAGGGCATGTCAGACGCAATCTGTGAAAAATGTACGGAAAATTAAGGCTTTCTAAAGTTCCGTACCCAAATGGTAACCAACGGAACCCTCCAACGGAATATTACTAAGCCTCCGCTATCCGTCCATCCGTCCGTCCGTCTGTCAGTCTGTCTGTCAGTGGGTTTTATCTCATAAACTATAATAGACAGACGGTTGAACTTGTCACAGAATGTGTATTTCTGTTGCCGCTATAACAACATTTAAAAAAGTACCATGGTTCGGAACCCATCGAGCGCGAGTCCTACTCGCACTTGGCCGGTTTTTTTGACAGATAGCAACTGAGATGCGAATGCGAACGGTGCAGGTAAAAACTAGCCAAGTGCGAGTCGGACTCGCGTGAAAAGGGTTCCGAACGAATTTCTTTTTTTAACATGTTATTTTAAGACTATGGAATTCTTATAATATGGATTTTTCTGTAATCTATAGGTAAAGATCTATTATCTCCATTTTTTTTCAAAATTTTAGGCTCAGTAGTTTCGGAGATAAGGAGGGAATGGTCATTTTTCGTCACAGACGGATAGACAGACAGACAGACAGACAGCCAGACAGACAGACAGACAGACGGATGGATAGACAGACACCCGACTGATCCTATAAGGGTTCCGTTTTTTTTTTCGGAACCCTAATAAGAGTTAAATTTACTCTGTTATGTTGGATCCCAGCTGTTGTTTCACAGTTTATAACATTAAGTAGGAACTAGGTTAGGTTAACACTGGCAGCATTTAGAATTATACTTTCCAGTTAAATACCGTTAAACCAGGAAACATCCAATCAAACAGTGGCATCCACCCGTGTCGGATCCCGCTGGCCGAGGCTTACTCTGTTTGCTTTGCACAATAGACACAGCTCCCCGTACCGTGCACCGGGCTACTGACTCGCAAAACTTTAATAAACGCGCATTCTTCAAACAGCATCAATGTTCCACTGCAGCTAAACTGAACAAAACCTCGCAAGAGAATGGATGCCACAGATACCACAATAGTTCAATAGAACTGGAAAAAACAAGCTCAAATTAAAAGGAAAATGCTGTCTTTATTTTTCTTTTTTCTAAAAGCCGAGTGGTTAGAGCCGTATCTAGTTCTTCAATGATGGGAGACGCATTTATCAATGTTGGGTCTTTTGGTCTAGGGTATTCAATTGTGATTTATTTTAGTTCTGAATTCAAAACTAGAAATGCTTTCGCTACGATGTTGCTACGAGGTGCTACGGCGTAGAAGAATGTCTACGGCTCGTAGCAAAAGAGAGTTCAAGTGAGCTTTTTCTACATTGGGCATTCGGTAAAATAAGAATTTTCATATCATCACTATCAATTAAGCTGAAGACGAACACTGTTTAACACAGGCCTCCCCCAAGCGTCACTTTATCGACTGGTTCTCGTATCCAACGTTATCCCGTGGCCGTCACCAAATCATCGGTCTTTGTGGAATCTCTATGTATTGATACGTTTCTAACAACGCGACTAATTAGCATACCAAGCAAGTTAATTATAACATTGTTTACCCAGAATAGTAATGCCGAGCGACCGAGTACAAATTACGGACTGTAAAATGAAATTACACATACATTCACAAGTATAAATCAAGTTCTCCTATACGTCCATGATTCCCTGGTTACATAACTAGAAATCCACTCGACATACTGCCCGTAAGTAGGTTATTATCTCGAAGCGGTTCGTTACCCTGTGACGTCACCTGAGCCGGCCACCGCATTACTTACATAACAGATATCCACCCAACTTATGTGCCCCTAGTAGCCTAGTACTTTTGACCGACTCGTAAATGTTGGAAATACCTGAGGTTAGCGAGCTCATGTGGGACTGGACTGCAATCGGATTGCTAACGACATTAAATTATATTTATGGGACTGTGGATTTGAAAATAAAATAGTATTTTATGGACCGGTTGTTGTGTGCTGACATTTTTATTATGATTCAGATGACGGAAATGGATTTTTACGATGGTTGCAAACGATAGGTGAGCGCGTTCACTTTATATTGCTGGGACAAATATCGATTCTACATTCAACGATACTCTTTTCTAGGACAATTAAGCGTACAACAAAAGGAAACCATTGAGATTTTTCAAGTAATCTAATATCTTATCTCCGATCTGGATCATATTTATAATAGTTAGAGAGAAACATAAACCTCTAAATAATACATCTCGAGTTTCAATTAAAATACAGATTTCCCGCTGCTCAAATCAACATTCATGGAACGCCGAAACAATCATAACATTAAAAATAAAATTACTTCCAAGTATCGTCGCTCACGTTATTCTTACGAATTCAAAATGAAGTAAATCCTCGGGTTTTGTAAAATAAAACAGTACAAAACCGTAAATGTGATTAGATTCCCGCGGTTAAGCTCGTCGGCTGAATTCGATTCGTTTTATCTTTTTCAAAATGAATGGGAAAGATGTCTGGGGTTTGTGTTAGATTGTATAATGTTCTTAATGGTGAGCTGCACTTTATTGCGGAAAATAAGCAGGAAAAGTCGGTAAATAGCTGGGGAACTGTTTATTAAGGTTCATTCAGTTCAGCTACGATGATGTGCCAATGCCATCATGATAACGTTGTGTGAGAGAGACGGAGTACAAGACGAATAGCACTATCCCTGTAACATAACGGATTTCACAATAACACGTCATAGTAGGGCCGGTGTAATAGGTCACCAGTTATTATAGGACCTCCTTTCTTTGGAATCAGTTAAAAATAGGCCGAGTGTGGCCATAATTATTTTTCTCACCAGCAAATAAAATTTTAGAGGCCAAAATGTTGGGTATATACGGAATAAGAATAATTGATTGTTCCGCAATTACATTAGAATGCTTTGATTCCTGAAACTCACACTAGGATTCCCTGTGTATGATAAACAAACATGTTAAACAGTAGAAACGCAGATGACTTTTGATTCTACCTACTCAGATTGGTACGCCTACACATGCTTCCGGCGAATTCTGTTATTCAGTTCTGTTCCACGTACTACGCAGAACCAAACCACAGTCTGGTAGGAAAAATACCACAGGCGGCTAAAACTCATTTTTTGCGGTTTCCTCGCCCGGAACTAGAAAGCTTGTTAAAAAACAAACATTTATAGTACAGACAGGAAAGAAAAGATAAATACGAAAATTCCCATTTATCAAACAAAGGGAAGTTTCAAAAGTGGCCGGTTTGAGTTACGGAAATAAAAGTTTTTTTTTATGTTTTTGCGTGTTTACGGGTATCACTGGGAACAGCTACGATGGGTTTCGTGTGTAGGTAGTAGGAAAATAAATAAAATCAGGCCAATTAATTCCTCGTGTGAGCCTTTGTAAGGATTTCCGAATCATTGAAAATGTATGTAGATATTGCTAACACAAAATCCTTACTAATATTATAAATGCGAAAGTCTGTCTGTCTGTCGCGCTCTCACGCCAAAACAACTGAACCGATTTAAATGAAATTTGGTACAGAGATAGTATAGATCCCGAGAAAGGACATAGGGTACTTTTTATCCCGGGAATATGTTCCCTAGGCCACGCGGGCGAAGCTAGTAATGAATACATTATAAAAATTAATAAAGGTACCGGTCTATTGATAGAAAAAATAAATCATTTGTACTCAGGTTTTATATTGAAATACTCGTTGAAAGGATTCGCGTGCCATTTCCACAATAATTTGTTACTAATTATTAATGAAAATGCATAATTTTTTTGGAGGGTGTTGAAAAATGTCGGTCTCTTGTTACATGTGAGCGTTTGTCATTGCGTCCAACGTACAATTATAATTACTCGTAAATTCTTGACCCACAAGACGGGCTGAGAAAGTTTCATAATCCTAATTATTTTTGTCCTTCAAAGTTGCTTAGTAAATAACTCGTGCAGCGCAGAGCAGAATGGCAAATTAATTCAATGTGCCATAAACATGGCTCGTGGCTCGAATATATTAGAGGTCTGGTCGCGATGGCCTGTCAGTCTGGCAGGATCTGACAGCCGGCTGGCAATCGCCATTACTTTGTCGGCACATACATAATTTAAGCGTTGTGAGATGTCGAGTTTGTCGGGAATCGATGTAATGGGGGGAATATGCATTGCCAGGATATTAATCCAGCAGCTATGAATGATGACGCGTGACATGTTTACGCTGTTGTAGACTTTATGGATTTCTGAATTAAGAGTTAAGAACTTATCAAAATCCTATTTTAGCAGACCAACTTGTCAATTTTAGTAGGTACTAGTTGAACCGCGCAACTTCGTCTGCGTCACAATTTTCATTACTGCTCCGCTCCTATTGGTCTTAGCGTGATGATAAATGGGCTTTATAACACTGAAAGATTTTTTCAAATCGGACCAGTAGTTCCTGAGATTAGCGCGTTCAAGTAAACAAACAAACAAACTCTTCAGCTTTATATATTAGTATAAGATATAAGATATAAGATATAAGATATAAGATATAAGATATAAGATATAAGATATAAGATATAAGATATAAGATATAAGATATAAGATATAAGATATAAGATATAAGATATAAGATATAAGATATAAGATATAAGATATAAGATATAAGATATAAGATATAAGATATAAGATATAAGATATAAGATATAAGATTAAAGTATGGTTTGACACGTTTTTTGCTCCAAGTTCTGTTCTCAATTTAGAAGATGTGAGTTAACATTTACTTACTGTTAAAAGAACGGATAAAGATGCCCTATTACTTACATTTATTTATTTCTTTTTTTATCGTACATTTATCATCACAGGTTTTTTTTATCCCACAATGCGATAAACACGCTTATCCTTATTTATACTGACATTCTCACACGACTATTTTCGTTCAATTAGTTATAGATCGTTGTTAAACAAGCTAAACACTATAGTACCCGTCATGAGAAGCTATAAATTTTGTATACAAAGAACTTTTATTATGTTACGTATCAACAACAAATAATCCCAAATTCAATAAACTCAAAGTAACATACGTGTACTATGAAACTAACGAGCAATTTCATTTGGACGGGTTATATTTTAGCGATATAAAGCGCTGTCGTCTAATGTTTTGTGTTACTGGAACGCGTCTGGTTCATGGAACAAACAAATGAATGTGTGTTTACAAAATGTTAAAGCTTTTCGTGACAGGACTATAGGTAGTTAATTTGTAAGCTGTCACAGGCGCCATCATACCTACAAATGTATTATAATGTACTATATCGCAGATAGTTCTTGTTTTTCTGAGCTAAGTGAGTTTTCCTATAGACTTTATTTGCCAAATAAGTTTTGTCTGGGCTAGTAGAATATATTAATGAATTTATATTTCAGAGCTTTTAGTACTAATAAATGTTCTTAAAGTTCTGAATAGTTAGTTTAAATCTAGACCTTAATTTGAATAAATTAATAGTTACTTTTGAAATACAGAATGAATGCCAGTAACGAAGTACAGTTTCAATCACAGTCAATGAATTTGTTTAATTTGAGCTGTATATTTTCAATGTTGCCCGGACAACGTGAAATATAATTAAATCATTTACTAAGTTTCAAATAGTGACTGTCCTAAATTCTAGTGAATACAACAGTTATTTGTATAAAAGGCGAAGTTCTCTGGAAATCTTAACTAAAATTATAAATCCGATAGTGTGTTTGTTTGTTAACAAACGTCATGGTCTTAACGGCTGAACGAATTTGAATGAAACTTGGCGCATGGGTTGGGTAGCGTTGCCAGGCGTTCGGATAGAGCCGGACACAGTCAGGCTTTTTGGTTATGAGACCGGCCAAATTAGACGGTGTCCGGCCAGTCCGGCTTTTGTTAGGCTATTTTGAATTTGATTTTTTTTTACATTTCTTATTTTGTTAATTTACGCTCCACTTACCTCACCTTGTATCGCTACTTACTAACTACTACTATTGCAATTATAGAAATTACTATAGTAATGAATACAGAATGACTAATATAAGAAGTCGGTTAAATAGGATTGTTACGTTCAATTTTATTTTTATTTCATTAGAGTTTAAGGAAATTTCATTAAAGTTTAAGAGGCTCCCCGGTGCATGCTGTTTGCTGATGACATTGTGCTGGTTTTTTTTTTTTTTTTTTTTACTAAACATAGGCACGCGTTTGACCACTATCTCACCTGATGGTAAGTGATGATGTGGTCGAAGATGGAGCACGCTTGCCTAGAAATAACCTATTCACTCTTGACTTAAAGACTCTTAGGTTGTAGCTATCAGGAAACACAGACTCCGGCAGGGAATTCCACTCCCCAGCTGTACGCATTATGAATGTGTTACCAAAACGTTTTGTGCGTATGGGTGGGATATCCACCGTGTACCGGTGGCGCATCGCCGTTCGTCTTGTGGTCCGATGATGGAACGGGCTTGGCGGAATTAAATTATGCAATTCCGTCGCACATTCCCCAAAATGCAACCGGTAGAAAACCGACAGGCTAGCAACTCGTCGTCGATGTTCCAGACTTTGGAGCTTCGTCGCGACAAGCCTCTCATTGCCGATGATCCTCTTGGCTCGTTTCTCAATTGACTCAAGGGCATCAAGTTGGTATCTGGCAGATCCATCCCAAAGATGAGAGCAGTACTCCATACACGATCGAACTTGCGCTTGATAGAGTTTAAGCAGCTGTTCCGGCGTGAAGTATCGTCTCACCTTTGCCAGAATCCCCAACTTCTTTGCAGCCACTTGGGCTTTTGCCTCTATGTAAGGGCCAAAATTGAGAGTAGATGTTAATGTAACCCCAAGAAGCTCAAGTTGGTCGGTTATCGGCACGGTTAAACCTCGGAAAGATGGAGCTGGGTGGAATTGGCTCCTTTTGGCGGAAAATAGACACGCTTGGGTCTTAGCAGCATTGAACTTGACCAGATTGGCATCGCCCCATTCAGAGACAGCCTGTAAGGACACGTTCAAGCGGTCAACCATTGCCTCCCGGAGAGACCGGATCTGCGACCCGCCAGCTCGTGCGTCGGACACGTATCTCTCAGCAACAGTGCTGTCGTCTGCATACCCAAAGGTACCGGGTTTAAGCAGATCATTAATATGCAGCAAGAACAGTGTTGCCGAAAGCACCGAACCCTGAGGAACCCCGGCATTAATATCCAGCAGTCCAGACGAGCAGCCATCAATGACCACTCGGATAGACCGATCCCTCAGGAAATCTGCGATCCAATCACACAAACCGGCGGGCAGACCGAAGGAAGGAAGCTTACTAATAAGGCTATCGTGCCAGACCCTGTCGAAGGCCTTCGAGATGTCAAGGGAGACCGCTAGTGCCTCCCCGTGCTTCTCTATGGCCTCACTCCAGATGTGGATGGCATACGCTAGAAGATCCCCAGTTGACCGATTTCGGCGGAACCCGTATTGACGGTCACTAAGAATATCATTCGCTTCTAGGTACGCCAGGAGCTTATGATTCAGCACGCGTTCCATAGTCTTACAGAGTATGGACGTTACCGAGATGGGTCTATAATTCGACGGGTCAGCTCGACTACCCTTCTTGGGCACTGGCTGCACGTTAGCTTGCTTCCAAGCCTTCGGCACTTTTCCAGTCTCAAACGAAAGGCGAAATAGGCGTGTCAAGATCGGAGACAATTCAGACGCACAAGTCTTCAGAACAATTGCCGGTATCCCGTCGGGACCACTAGCCTTGTTCACGTCTAGGTTACGCAGTACCCTACGGACGTCCTTCTGATGAATGCGAATGTTTGCCATACTCGACTCGCATCCACCAGGAGAAGCAGGGGGCGTCGCGCCACCAGGATCCAGACGTGAAGATTCCGCAAACAAAGAAGCAAACAAGTTCGCTTTCTCCTCAGCGGAGTGGGCCAGCGTCCCGTCGGGTCTCAGCAGTGGTGGTAGTGAGGGGCGGCAGAAGTTCGATTCGACCGACTTAGCCAGGGACCAAAAAGCCTTACTACCTGCTGGGTATGAAGCAAGTTTGTTCCCTATTCGGCTAATGTGGTCAAACCGAGCCCTCCGCAACACTTTCTTGCTGGACTTAGCAGCCCTGTTGAAGGCTCTCTTCCTCCGACTCACGTCATTTGCTTTGCGCTTACGAGCGTCGACCCATGCCAGGTACGCCTCGTGCTTAAGCGCATCAGCGCGATTGCACTCGGCACCAAACCAAGGACGAGCTTCGCCAGATTTCGCTATGTCAGAGAACGGAATGTAGTACTCCATTCCCCTCCGCAACACATCCGACACGGCGTCCGCGCACGACGAAGCATCAGTGGAAGAAAAGCAAGTAGGCTGCCAAGGGTAACATGCGAAAAAAGATCGCATGCCATCCCAATCTGCTGACCTGTATCGCCATACCCGCCGGGTACCTCTTGGGCTAGGATCGGGCGGGGAGTAGACGGATACAGACTTCACCAGACAGTGGTCGGAACTACCCAGTGGTGAAGAAATCGACACCGAATAGCGGTCTGGATCTGTTGTCAGCAAAAGGTCCAAGCAATTGGCAGTGTGCGAATCAACATCGGGTACCCTCGTTGCTTCCTGGACCAGCTGGGTAAGATTTAACGCAAGCGCTAGCTTTCGCGTCTCTCGTCCAGCATGGTCTGTGCACTGGTATGGGAAGAGCCACTCCTGATGGTGCGCATTGAAGTCCCCCAGTAACACCAATTGGGCAGAAGGGTACCGCTGCTGAGCCGCATCCGCCGCCTCACTCAGGTGCTGTGTAAGCCCAGTTGTCTCCAAATCACCGCTGTGCGAACGGTAGACGCAGGCGTAGACAATTTTGTCTAGGCCTGTGTCCACTATAGCCCACAGCGTCGAGAACCTGGAGTCTTCAAGGTAACGGAGACGCCGATAGCAGATGTCGTCCCGGGCGTACATGCATACACCCGCACGTGGTCTGAAGTGGTGCTCCAGGGTAAACCCTGGGTAAGACAGGTATGACACGTCCGACGGACATCCGATCTGCGTCTCCGACAGGAACAAGAGCGCTGGTTTCTCGGTCTCAAGGTGGTGATGGACTGCAGCGAGATTTGAGTGCAGACCTCGTATGTTAGAGAGGTGCACTTTATGCGAAAGGGCGTGCTGCCGCTGTACAGCTTTTCTCTTTTTTCCCTTGTTCATTGTAAAAATGAGTGAGGTTGAGGAGAAGGAAGTGAAATGAGGTTCCATGCTGCTAACCCTCAGGCACGCCCTGGCAGGACGACATCTTTGGGGGACTAGTCTGGAGACTGCGGGGACGCCCGAGCCCCCCCGGAAATGGCCATCGGGCCCTTTCATCTGGTCGCCAACCAGCACGATGGTGCATTCCGGGATTTTTCGCCAGTTGGCGGGGCAGCCTTTCATGTGTGGCTAGCACATTACTTGGGCCCCCAACTACCTGGCGGTCGGCCAGCGGCGCACCGTGCCTCGGATCCCGCTACCCTCCGCGACTAGTCTCCCGATACGCCCACGCCAGGGCAAGCCTGGTTGGTCTGCCTGCATTGGAACAACTATTTCGACCCAACTCCTCTGGATTGGCTACACTGAGCATCGTACCGGAACGCAGCTAAGCCGTTTGGCGGTACGTCTTTGCCCAGTGGGTGGTCACAAGCCATCGGCCGAAGCCTACCACCAGTTAGTGTCACCTGATTAGCACCACCCGGGGACCACGTGTAGGGTCTAAAATTTGGCTATTCTCCTACGGACGCGGGTGACTCGGCCCCTCGGTTGCCGAAAGCGGCCTAGAGGTCCAGAGCAAATTGGAGACGTGTTGGCAAAGACTGGAAAGTTTAGGCCTGAAATTAAGCAGAAGCAAAACAGAGTACCTGTTCTGTGAATTTGGCGGTCTCTCCAGTCCGATACCTATAGCTCTCAACGGAATGCCTATACCGATTTGCTCCGACTTTCGGTACCTCGGGTCGCGGCTTGTCCAGGGAGATGGCGATATAGACCGAGATGTAACGCACCGGATCAACTCGGGATGGATGAAATGGCGACAGGTCACTGGAACAACTTGTGATCCTCGGATGCCCCTCAAGTTTGAAGGGAAAATCTAAAAATCCGTGATAAGACCTGTCGTAATGTATGGATCAGAATGTTGGGCTGCGAAAAAGACGGATGAAAAAAGATTTCATGTAGCGGAGATGAGAATGTTGAGATGGATGTGTGGAGTAACGAGAATGGATAAAGTGAGAAAAGAGTACATTAGAGGTACTTTAAAAGTGGCGCCAGTGACGGAAAAGTTAACAGGAATCGCTTGTCTTGGTATGGTCATGTGAAGAGGAGGGATGAAACGCTTATAACTAGAAGAGTTATGAACATAAATGTGGATGGATGGAGAGGTAGAAAAAGGCTAAGGAAAAGATGGATGGATTGTGTGAGGAGCGATATGAAAGAAAAGGGAGTTAGTAATAGAGTGACGACTGATAGAACAGAATGGAAGAATAAAACGTGTTGCGCTGACCCCAAATAACATGGGATAAGGGCAGGAAGATGATGATAATGAGTTTAAGCTAAATTTTATGGTAAATGATAAAAAAGGCTTGTTTCACTTTAGGAAAAATATCTAAGACTAAAAAATTAGGGGTTTCCGGCCTTTTTACCCAAATAGTTAGTTTTGAGGGTTCCGTACCCAAAGGGTAATTAATGGAACCCTATTACTAAGCCTGCGTCAGGCCATCAGTCCATTCGTACGTCTGTCTGTCTGTCAGAGGGCTGTACCTCAAGAACCGTAATAGGTAGACAGTTCTAATTTTCACAGATTGTGTATTTATATTTCCGCTATAACAACAAATAATAAAATTTAAAGTTTATGGTACAGAACCCTTCGTGTGTGAGTCCGACTCGCTCTTGGCCGTTATATTATATATGCCTTTGTTACTACCGAGCACTAAAGTACCAGGGCACCATTTTCCTACAGAGTACTCCGCGAAAGTTCTAACCACTAGAATTGAACTGTTTAGCTACGAAAAGTTCTTGTTACGACGTTCCCAAAGCGGCATTAAATCATAAAGGCGCTGCCCAAACCTCTCCAAAAGACATTAGGACTTGCGAAGATCTATTACAAACAACTTAATACGCAAACACATTACCAGTCCAGTTACGAGGACCAAGGACCCAAAGAAATAGTAATCATCTCCTTTATTACAGGCTTAGGCTGCCTGTCCATTGACGCTGAGCGAGGCAGCGGATCGGAGCAAAGGAGTTATTCGGAGCGGACTTGCGGACTGTGTCTGTCCATTGATGCGGAGTGAGGTAGTGCGGAGCGGAATTGCGGAGCTCACGCAACTCACGAGCGCTCCGCTTAAGCGGGTGACCGGGATTTTCCGCTTCCCCGCTCCGCTTTTCCACTCCGATAACCCGCTCCGCTTCCCCGCTTAACTACCTCACGCCGCGCCGCTTCCCGGTTATTTATGATTTTTTTAACTATTTCACTCATCCCTGTCCACTGAAGTGGTGCGGCGATATTATGCAATTCCAATGGTTAACACCAGCCCTAACACAGCAAAAAATCTAGCCTAATCTTTCAGCCGTTTAGTAGCTATTCATCTCAACTTAGATTTACTTACAAAGTATAGAATGATGACCCTATTATAATATTAACAATCAGTTAGTACTGTGGGCTTGTGGGGCCGACCTCGTCATTATAATAGTTCCTTCCGATTCTATACAAAATATCTCCATTTGGGGAAGTTGAATGGGCTGAGATATGGGTACGAATGCGTAACTACATTTATAATCTACATACATCTACATCCCTGGGCAATGTAGACGGAGTTATAATAATAATAGATGAACCCACAAAACATATCATCTAACCCTTATTTGGTTGTCTATTTATTACGGAAACCTTTTTCTGAAGAGAAAAATATCTTATAACTGGCTGTTTAGTTGCTAATGAACTACTAGAATCAGTGGATCACTATACAATGCGATTCAAATATGAATAGGAACAACATTGACCTCTATCTGTCAAATGTATCTTGAATAGTACAGTTTTCAAAGCGATCTCATCATTCAAGCTACCTAACTGGTTGGAATCGACAGCTATGACGTCACAATATGGCGCTAACTAAGTCGATCTTATTCTTATTCGAATCCCATTGTACACGATGTCATTTTCGCAGCAGTCGTCTTACAACTGCAGCCCACTTCATCTATCCAATGACTACGAAACATTCATTAAAAAGAAATGATATATGTACATCTGAATTATTTAAAAAATGTGATTAATTATCATGACGTGGTTTAAAACATCAAGGAGCGAGCGCAGTCCTAACCACGCCCCGGATTGTGTTCCAAGCACGCCCCGGGTCGTATTGACGACATTGTTTTGATACGTAAATATTATTAAGAGGGTGTTTCATCATTCTAATGCCGTTGGTCCCGGCTGTCATTTGTAGATCTTTGGCAGTCAATACGGTTAGTAGATACAGCTATTATTAAAATATATTCGCCTATATAAATTAGAGGCCCAAAATGTAAGGTATATGCGGAATAAGAATACTTTATTGTTACGCAATTAAATAAAAATGAAAGCATTTTAATTTAATTGCGTAACAATAAAGTAATCCTAGTGTGAGTTCCAGGAATCAAAGGATTCCTGGAACTCACACTAGGATTCCCTGTGTATCATCATCATCTGCCTAGCCTTTTCCCAACTACATTGGGGTCGGCTTCCAGTCAAACCAAATTTAGCTGAATACCAGTAGCAGCAGTATTAGTATCCAGCTAAATCCAGATTGACTGAAAGTCGACCCCGAAATAGTTGGGAAAAGGCTAGCCAGATGATGATTATCTTATTGAATTATTAAACACAAAAAAAATCGCGCCCAGTGGTTGTTTATGTCGGGTACATTAAGTGGGCCGCATTTGTAATACAATTAACATGGCACCGTGTATATGCAAGTCATTAAAATGTGCCTTTCAAACTATGGTTTATTAAACAAAAGAACTGACTTTTAATCGGATAGCCGAAGTTTTGAGATGATTTCTTTATGGTTGGCTTTTATTTGAAAAGAGTAATTGTGGAGTTTTATGTCTGTTCTTCCCTAACATAATCTATCTACCTTTACAAATGTACAACTATGTATCTACTTATTTGATGCTGGAAAGTGCCTTTTGATGCGTGGTTTCTGAGGTACTTTATCGGACGTTTATCTGTCCGTTAACGCTATTTGGCATATCGCCATTGGTTGGTTGGTGGTTAGTGGACATACTCGTATAAACGACTGATAAAATGCCTCAGAAACCGAGCATCAGTGGTCTTGTTGAAGTTGGATTGAATTGACTAGTCTAAAAATAAATGATACTAGTAGGTACGTTTCTGCCCATTGTTAAAAGATTAACACTCCTACATTACCCTTTCCATCTCCCAGCTAATTAATCCACAGGATTATTCAATTTATTCTCCCTTTTCTCTTTACTTCGTATAAGCACTTCGCACACAACTTCGTTCGCACGGGTTTAGTATTGCAATTTCCGTAGGTGTCCCTAATTCTTTATAGTACTAAATATTGCCTGTTACTTTCAGATAATATAAAATTGGTTCATAATTTTTTGAGTTTATTCCTTACAAACACACAATTTTTTCCTCTTTTTAATATTATTGTAGACATTCTAAAGTTATGGCGATTATATTTCAAAACTTTAACCCGCATTATCTCAAAACAGATTTTTAGACTTAATGACTTTTCGCTCCATGGGGACGGGACGATATGGAGTGTTCCTGTGGTACTAATATACACTAGACAACAGGAACACTCCATTATACAACGGACGTATATAATACAGTCCGCTTCAAACTCAGGGGCGTGCTATAAACAACGTCATGACCTGTGGCCCGCACTTCTCTTGTCGCAGATAAATCACTGAGCTGCCCCTGATAGGCAGTGTCCCTGCATTGCCAGCACACTTGTATGTATCCACATACAAGTGTGCCAATAAATTCAGGAAATGATAACCCGAACAGATGTTTACAATGATTTCCGTCTTGCTTTCGTCACATCGTTCTTGTGTTACTTTGCGTGAAGGGTGGCCAATGAAATAATTGAAGTGGGTTAATTTCAATAATTAAAATAATGTCAAGCTGGGTCTTCTGAAAGGACACTGTACACATTTTACTCGGTAAAGCCACCAGCATAAAAGTTTCCAACGGCAGTTATTTTTTCCTTGAAAAATTAATATGAACCAACCACCACCACCATATGAACTCTTCGAAATAAAGTTATCTAATTAATTTATCTATGCTTATATTATAAAGCTGAAGAGTTTGTTTGTTTGAACGCGCTAATCTCCAGAACTGCTGGTTCAAATTTAAAAAAATTATTTTAGTGTTGGATTGCCCATTCATCGAGGAAAACTTTTAGCCATAGTTTTACATGACGACTAACAGGAGCGGAGCATTAATGAAAGATGTGACGAAACATAAATCATTGAAGCCTTACAAACATCAACCCATCCAAGTAATTACGTAACCCAAGACAAATGATCACCATTTTACACCTGAAAGGACGTCAATAAGTAAATTACATCCCAATCGATATTCAGATAACATTCATAATGAAATCCCGATACAATATAATATCACAATACCTGCTCCAACAAAAGCGGTCGACCGTTGGGTCGTATTCCAATCAGACCGAATACCAAGATATTCCTCTATTGCGGCCAACCCATTACTATACACACATGATCTATCTTGAAGGTATTATATGATACACCAGCCCTATTGATAAGAAACTATTAGGGTTATTTTATTTACTGCAAACTATAAAACCCTTTTTAACAAAAAAATAAAACCAACTTCCAAAATCAAAACACTACAAAGTAAAAAAAAACTTTGATTTCGGAAGTCGGTGTTTTTGGTTATTTCGTTTTTGAACTTTTTAGTGGTACGCAGGTACCACTAAAAATTTAAACCACAAATACAGCGTGCCGGCGTGATGTTATGTTATGAACTGCTGTAAACAATCAACAGACATGCGATTTCAGAAATCCCGATCCATTTGCTATCATTTATTGAAGAGTTCCGTTGCCTACCTCCGAAGTTCTTCATCAGATCTTCACCAAATTCAAATGGGACCAGTCCTAGAAAATGCTTTTCCAAACAAAAAAGAATCATCCAAATCGGTTAACAATTGGCGAAAATATCGCTTTTTTCATGGGATCCCATAATCAGATCCTGACTTATAACTTCCATCATCAGCTCAGCAACATGAGATGATGATTACCAGGCACAAGTATCTGAATTGCGTTAGAAAGTTTATGAAAAACAGTGTATGTGCTTATAAAATGTGAGGGTTTCCCTCGATTTTCATGGGATCTCATCATCAGATTCTAACTTGGTGACAATAGGACCACCTCAGGAGTATAGGCTTTCGAATACAACAAGAATTTTTAAAATCGGTCCAGAATTGGCGGAGAAATCGGTAAACATACGTAAAAAAAAAATACATACAGCCGAACATAGAACCTCTTCCTTTTTGAAGAAGTCGGTTAAAAAAAGTAGGTGACGACCTGTCGGAACGGTCGTTGTGGTGATACTTGGGGGACGCCTATGTCCAGCAGTGGACATCTTTCAGCTGATATGATGATGATGATAAAAAAAAACTCAAAGTTTCTTCTTTAAGAGTGATCCAGTTCCAACTTACTAACTTTACATCTACATCCTTCACTTCTAACTCTTACTTTTCGAATAAGTACTTAGATTGCATTCTTACAATGTTGTAAGAATGCAACAAACCTACTGTATGTAGAATAGTTACATTCGTTACGGTTGCTGTCCCTGATAGGTTGGATAGCGGTGTTCAATTAATTGTTCATCGGTTTCTATTCACACATTTCGCTAATTTTAACGGGCTTTAAGTTAACTGTGATAAATATTCTTCATCCCTTTTGATGGTTCTTATTCAAGTTCACCACCAGACTCACCAGAGAATGGGCAGCAGCGTCCTCTGTAAAACACAACACCAGACACTGCAATCGCTAACCCGCCTGCCAAGCGTGGCGATTATGGCTCCCCCTTTGGGGGAGGCCTATGTCCAGCAGTGGACGTCTTTCGGATGAGATGATAATGATGACGATAATAATGATAAATTCAGCAGTGGACGTCTTTCTAATGAAACGATGTATATGTCTTTCAGCTGGACATATTGACCGCTCCACATCACATGTAGATATCTTTATTTTCTTGAATACTAGAAAACCTATATCAATATCACTAGATAAGATCCTTTAAGCATAATAAGGTACCTATATTCATAGAACAACATATAATTGTACTCCGATAGTAAAACATTAGCTGAAGGGTAAGTGCATCCGCATGGAAGACAGTAATAGTCTATTTCCGCCATTTTCCATTCCAGTTGCTTCAGATTGTTATCTATTGAAGAAGACGATGCTTACACACTTTATTGTATTCTGTTCATATGGAATAGGTAACAATTCAAAATGCTCGGATGTCTTCATACATTTTTTATTATTGAAAGGCTTGTGTTAGACCAAAATCTCACCTAATAGAGTAACGATGTGGCGCATGATGCAGTTTACCTAAACGTAACCTATTCACTCTTCATATGTTGTAGCTATCAGGAAACACAGCTTTTTTTTTTATTTGTGATGGGTTTGCTCTTGACTCTAGTCTAGGTCAGAGATGACAGAGACAAAGTCTACGATGGAGCGAGCTTGCCCAGAAGGAGCCTGTTCACTGTAACTTTAAAGAGATGAGGTATGTAAGCGTTCGGAAACACAGACGCAGGCAGAAAGTACTGCTACGGACTTCGTTCGAAAGAGGCACCGTACCCTGGAACGTAAAGGTCACTAGGAGGAACACGGATGGGTTTTAGTCAGTAAGAGTCTGACACTCCCTTCTGCTTTACCCAAAGCAGGAGAAAAAAAAAAGGTAGAGAGAATAGAATATTCTTTATTATGTACACCATATAAGTTACAGAAAAGATAGATGAAGAAAACATTACATAGGGTTACACAATGGGCGGCCTTATCGCTAAAAGCGACAAGACAACCTTTGGATGGATTTCGAAGATAACGGAAAGACAGTACTGCAGGTAGTCTTAGGTGTAAGATTTATATAAATAAATACATAATAGATAAATATATACAATTATAATTATGTAACAAATAAATAAAAAGCATAGGAACCGAGTGAAAACAATCAAACAGAAAGGTATTGATTTTTGACCATTGTTTTAAAAATGGGCTAAGATTGAGCACGTCTTACTGATACGGGCAAAGCATTCCATAACCGCACCACTTGAACCGTAAAAGATTTGTCGTAGAAGCTGGTGGAGTGCATCGGCATCTCTAATCTCAAGTTTTCCGACGACCTCAGACATCTATTATGAGTGTCATGAAGGAACTTGATGTGTTCTTTAACATAAGAGGGGGTTGTAGGATTGAACAGAATACTGTAGAGCATAAATAAAATATGAGAATCCTGGCGAAGACATATGGGAAGCCACTTGAGCTTTGTGCAAAATTAGAGAGTTCTGCTCTTTTGCTGTACGTATCATAAAAGACGTTTGGAAACGCTCAGTGCGATTATGGCAGGTAATCCCACTGCTTAGCTGTACCTGCACATAACAAAAGTAGTACCAAAACATTTTATCCGTATCGGTCCACCATGAATTTATAAAAAAAATACCTCAAAAATATCAATCAATCTGAAACTAATGTCAATTAATACTGAGTTATTAACATTAGTGGCACTGGTTCAATCCATGTAACAAAATTTTTAAATGTTATTTCGCTTTATCTAGTCTTAATTTAAAACAATAAACTCAATTGTACCTAATTGGGTTTATTGTTTTAAATTAAGACTAGATAAAATTAGGAATTAGGTACAATTGAGTTTATTGTTTTTAAATTAAGACCAATTTAAACAAAAGATATCTAAAATCTTTCTCAGAATAGCTGCAAAACAAGTATTCTTGTCTCAAGTTACTATAAGATGATACAAATAAAACAATACACTTTATTGAGGACTTCTAATTTAAGCGATAAGGCCGCCTATTGTGTCGTACTATGTAGTGTTGTTTTCTTCTATTTTCTGTAACTTACAAGATTACGACAATAATTTTGGTTTACCGTTAAATTTCGATAGCCATTACGTCTGCTGTTTGACCAAATATTAATTTGACCTAGCGCAAAACACTAACAGAATTAATTAGGTAGTAATACATTCCGTTTCTGCCGTAGGGTGTCGTAAAAGAATAATACCATCCCATCACTTCCCATGAGTGTCGTAAGAGGCGACTCGCCAGAGAATGGGTAGCAGCGTTCTCTGAAAAATTTAACACCTTACACTGCGATCGCCAATCCGCTTGCCAAGCGTGGCGATTATGGCAAACTCCCTCATCTTGGGGGAGGCCGATGTCCAGTAGTGGACGTTTTTCGGCTGAAATGATGATGATGATGATATTCTGTTTAGTCTCTTCATTAATATCCCCCATAATAAGGATGATAATGATCCGTGATAAAATCAAAGGAGTCTTGAAGTTACAAAGAAGAGCTTTCTCAGCGTAGAACGCGCCATCGCAAAGTCTGATCAAAATCCTTCATAATAACCTTCTCGGTTGAATGGTAATCGCTTTTCAGCTCTACAAGTTCTCAGCTGGACGGTCTATTCAGTACAGGATCACAAATTCACGAGCTATCTCATGCACAACCCATAAACTGAAACTACAGCGATCTAGACCAAGTTCCCAAGGAACAGTCAACAAATGAAGTTCAGAAACTTCATCGGAATCGATATTAGCAGTTACCACGTCAGTCTGGGCCATAGTAATTGCTACTGGAATTGTTTCTTCAGGTTAATTCGATATACACGACCTTTCAAGAAAGAAGGATCGAGGATTCGTGGGATAAGAATGTCAATGAGATCATTTAATGACGAATCGCTGGAAACCTGTGTCCATGACTGTAGTGGATGACTTTCGGCTAAATAATGATGATAATTAATTAGAAATAAATATCTTCTACTATTTCATTACCATTGTCATAATTCTGCTTCAGCATTAGTCATTTCATGTCAAACTAGCTGATCCGCGCAACTTCGTCTGCGACACACTATTGGTCGTAGCGTAATGTTCCCAGATGAATGGGCAATATAATTTTTAAATTCAACACTGTTCCTGAAGTCATCGCGTTCAACCAAACAAACAAACTTTTCAGCTTTATAATATTAGTATAGATTCTTAGTCGATGTTTTACACCGATGAAAGCTATGACGTAGATCTTATCATAAACATATGTAACACAATATTAATTCTGACTTCCAGTCCAACCTAAGGATATCGATATTCCGCAGTAATTGGGTTTCGCAGGGTATGGGAAATACTAATATTCCGCATCTGGTAACTGGAAGCCAATAGTAATATTCCTGGGATAAGGTGTCGATATTCGGCTTTCTTGGATTACCTAAAATTATGTGGATTATTTCTCATGGATAGTTTTTTTTAAACGGATTTAATTCATTAGGATGTTTAAGTATTAGGTTTTAAATAAATTACGACGTTAAAGCAACCACAAAAACCAGTCAAGTGCCAGTCGGACTCTCACACGAAGGGTTTCGTACCATAAACCGAAATAAACAAGTTTCTTGTATGGGAGCCCCCTTTTATTTTGAATTTTTGTTATTTTTTACTATTTGTTGTTACAGCGGCAGTCGAAAAACACACTCCTTGAGATACAGCCCGCTGACAGACAGACGGACAGAAAATGACAGCCTTTCAACGAACATTGTTGACAAGTCTCCGTCAGAACAAAAACGATGCAAACTGCACACACAAAATAACAAATTGCAACAAAAAAGAATGACAAATGACTAGCCACACGACCACAACGTTAACACGAATACTGTCACATCACTTCACACTAATAAAAAAGCTGAAGTTTAAAAAAATATAGCTCCAAAAAAATATGTAAATACTAAAGTGGCAACATGATGAATGATAGCGGGCCTGTGATTAATGGTGTACATCATTGACGCCCAGAATTATGTTATATGTTATACCTAGCACTACATCCACCTATGAAGGGCTGGGAAAATGAAACGTCCAAGCTTCACTCCAATAATAATGAAACACAAACATGTGACGAGGGGTGAAAAGTTATTTCTCTGCAGCTAAATTGCTTGAAATGGAACACGTCCGTTGTTTTCTAACGATGCGATGGATTGGCGGGTATTTCCTTTTTTTATGGTTTATGTTGAAGACTCAATAACGTTGAAGTATTTTTTAAATCAGTAGATAATATATAAGTCGGAATCTAGTATTCTTTTGATATGTTTGATATGTCAATCTCCGAAATGTGTTAATTAAAACAAACTAAATACATGATGTGAACAATCCTAATGATGTGTTAATTTCAAAAAATTGTCTTGTTGAACTTGGTTCCCGCAACGAAATCAATAAAAAAGAAAAGCTGAAGATTAAAGAAAAATATATCACCGAGCACAACGAGCGATTTGTTATAACTCACAAAGGAGATTCGAAAAGTTTTCCTGCCTTCATCGTTCCACCTAACATTTCATAATACTCCCTAGTGTCTTCAACCGGACGTATAGTTTCCAAAATACTTCAATATTCTTACACCTTCGACTTAGAACATGGAAGTTCATACAATATACAAGTTAGATTATGGCAGTAGTAACATTTTACTTGTGCAAAACGATTTCTACACCTAAACCTAGTATTTAGTGTTTTTTAATCCGTACATTTTGAATTATTCATATATTTTTTTTTTGTTATTTGCATTGTCCTCACATATAGAAGCAATCAAAGATAATGTTAATAAGATTTTTGTTATACATCACGTGGTTTAAAATAGTGTCCGTGGAGTTTCTTGCACGTTCTTCTCCATAGAGATCTACGCTTTGGAACGTGCAAATAGCTTCCATGTTTTCGACTGACCTACCTTGACGTTTCAAAAGTGCCTGTGAATGGTTTATTTTAAAATAAATGCTTTTTTAATTTGAATTTGAATTTTTAGACTAGACATCGAGCATGACTGGAACTATAAAAACTATTGGAACATGATTCGAAGTGGCCTCAGTAGTCCAGTCTAGTAGTTTGTGGTGTTTATGGATTTATTATATTTTAGTTTATGGGAATGTGCGACACATGTCTAGCGTTACTCTTCGAGGATCTTTAAAGAAATAAGTTTGATAAGACTAAGATACTATACATAAATAGCAGATGATTCTATCTAAACAAATATTATTGTCGATCGCACATTCACGTTACAATTATCCTATGCATTGTGTTCAAAATCAGTCGAAAGGCCACCTGGAGTAGATACCGGACAATATAAGCATTTTATTGAATCGTAATACATTACACTAATCCCACCAAGGATTGGCTACTGGTTCAAAACAAATATCCACATTTTCTGGTCAAAAGAAAGTATTCTCCTTGCTTGTTGTACTGTTCTATTGCAAACATAATAATAACATTCGGTGGGCAAATTAATATAATATTCCTAACTGAGGTCCTAGCACGAATGTTTTGACGTATAGTAGTCATGTTACAATATCGTTTTCGTAAATAAATTTTGAATATTAAACTACAACCCCATGGTTTTTTGGTTTGATTTTATGCGACATTCACAATTTGTATCATACAACAATATGAAAACATGGTGCTATTTTAGTCGTCTTACACATTCAGGAAAAAAAATTAAATTTATGAACACAAGACTTATTAAACAACATGAAAATGTTATTCATTATCGCGATGCATGACGTAGTTTGAAACAACCAGAAGTGAGCGATTTCCGAGCCTTGTGTTCCAAGGACGGCGCAGAATGGAACGGCGACATTTGTTAATAACAGAGGGCTTAGTGTAACTCGGTCGCGTTGACGTAAACATTCGCTTATGTCAAATTGTATAGAGAAAAAAGGTTTTCCGGAAGTGTCACCAGACGGCGCTTATTCAGTTTCAATACAAATTGACGTTTACCGCGATCGAGAACGTTAAAAAACTCGCACTAAGGCCACAGGGTATTTCATAATTCGCACTCGCATGCACTATTTGTTTTTATAGTACCTATCATCATAATGAATAATCGCTCGTAGAGGTAGTTTATGTTTGGTACATTAAGCGGCCAGTCTTTGTAAGTCGACAAAATAGCTCCGTGTGTAGTATCAAAATGAAATAAATATTATGTGCGAAACGAGTACATACGTCAAAAACATTCGTGCTAGGCACTCTGAGGCAGGAGCTCCTAATCGATACTACGGTGTGTTTGCCCCGAGCTCCATGTTATTAAACAAAACAAAACACGGTCGGTGCACGGTACTCGTTCAACTACCAAACAATATCGAATGAGGGTAGGAGGAGGGAAAGGCAATTGCCAATGTTAATTAGCAACATAGTCAGAACCGCTAATTCCACGGAGTGCTTAAGATCAAATAAATACACAAGTTCCTGGTGTTGGTAACTGGTTGTATTGACCTGCACGTTATTGCAGGCCAATCCAGCCAGTTCCTTTTTTATTGTTCATCTGCATGCTTCTCATTATCCTGATCCGTAATAATAGTAATAGTTTTTGTAAGTATTTCTCTCCATCTTTCTGCTTGCCTGTTTATAATCTTTTCAAGCCCTAACGGCTGAAACAATATTGATGAATTTTGGCACACGCATAGACAATGTCTTGGATTAGGACATAGGATCATACAATTTATCTTGAAAGTGTGTTCCCTTAGGATAATTTAGAAGAAGAAGACTAGAAGTTAGTTTTCCTATGAAACCTTACAAGACAATAAAAAAACCTTCAACCATGAACTTTCCAATTTTATCGAACCAAATATCAAAACTATTATCATAGGTACCGTATTTGTCTGTTGTAAACTTTATGCACTTGTAAAAACACTGCACAAAGGCAGAATTAACTATTATTTTTAATTTATAAGTTGAAAATGAAACAGACATATTAATGAAACTATATAAGTAAGTCATATCGTATCTTCTAACACACTTAAGCTGTCAGTTCATGAAGGCAGCCCAACAAATAACTAGGGGTACATACCCACAGCAGGTGTCAACGACCTACACGCACGTAAGGTCGCTAATAAACCGATAAGCTGAAGCCTTACACACACTTGCGTATTGATTCGCTAGTAGCTAAGAACCTTAACTGTTCACTCACTTACCCTTATGGCGTGTTTACACAGTTCGAGCTGCTGACTGGACAGTAGAAAGGTACTCGGACTGGCTACTCGTATGCCAGTAGCTCGGCTCGCCTTAGTGGTCTTCATAATGATAGGAGCTGACCATTCTCTAGCGAGGCCCAGAACGCAAAAAATACAGGTGCCGCTGGCAACTGCTTGGCTGACAGGGCCAAATGCGTCCGTACGGTACGAGTGATGTCCGATCTGTTGCCATGTGCGAGTTACTGTCGGCGAGCAGGCGAGTGAAAACAAAATATGTTGAAGTAACTCGGATGCCAGCTATTATCCAGCTCGCAGATGACAGTAACTCGTAAGATGCGTCCATACGTTACGAGTCACTGCACTGCAGCTACTCGGCAGGCTGACTCGCACGCTAGCTCGTACTGGATAAACTAGCCATTACTATAAGTTTGTCTTTTAAAGCTCTTTCTTCCACATCATCAAAACCAAGGTTCCCAAAGGTATGTTGCCTACCCTCTTTAAAGAATCATCTCTCCAATTTTAATGAAGTATCGCATTTCCTCGAAAAGACTGTTGACTGTTTTGAACCTACTCACTTGAAATTACTTCATCTAAATGTACATAATTTTAGGAAATTTTATCTCATACGTAAATTAATTCATGACCTTTCATGAAACTCCGGAAAACCCAATTAAATTAAATACTTTGGCCTTGAACTTTGAATACGTAATTCGCGTATGGATTGCAAAAAAAATGGTTTTTCAGATAACTCTTAAACGAAAACACAGTTCAAGTTATACCTTATATATTTCGTTGCGGAATGCCTTGCTGAAAATATTTCAATGACAACGGTATATGTCACGTCAAATTAAATAATATTGGCCATATTCATAATATTCGTCATATTTCGTTGATAAATGACTAAATTCTTCAAAAAACTAAGCAACCAACTTCAAAAAAGAGACCATAGATAGAGATAATTTCGGAAATCGGTGTCAAAAAACGATGAATCCACCAAAGTTATTTTGTTCTTCGTACGGCTGTATTTTTTGTTGGAAAAAAATGTTTTTTAATTCATAATTCTAACTCTGCCACCTTCAAACGAAATTATTTCCATCATCAAACTTCATTTACAGAAACACTTCAAACATTTTAAAATACTTTAAGGGCTGCAAGCTTTAAATGTATTAGGTGTTTATGGTGCAAGCTGGCCTAAGTGTTTGATTGGCTAAACCATTTTGTTGCGTAAATTATTAAAGTGTTTTAAAACAGTTTAGAAGTGCATTTTTAACGCCAGCCATCCAACATTTTGAATGACGACATGATGAAAACTAACAGCAATAATTTTATTTATATCAATGTACGTCTGCTCAGCGGCATTCAAATATTTTTCATTCTTTTCCGTATGGCCAGAGACAGATCCACAAGTTTTTAGGTACCTACTATCTGTATACCTCACCACTATCATCGTCATATCAGCCAATTGCCGTCTGCTGCTGAACGTGAGCGTTCCCCAAACAGTGACAACCATCCCGGTCTTGAGCAGTCCACATCCATCCGCTGCCAGCCACCTACTTCAAATCACCGATCCATGGTACCGCAGGACGTCCCACACTACGGCCCATAGGTGGTCTCCACTCTAATACAAATCTGCTCTATAAACCTTTTGTCTTCCCACTTCTACATGCAGATCTACATGCAGATCCTGCGCGGAATTTCGGTGACTTCTTTTTTCTATATGTTTATTTAATCCTTATTAATTAACAAAAGTTACACTTTATCTTTGAAGTTATAACTCTATCTTCCCAAACAACATTTTTCATTCAGAAACTTAAATGAACTTTGTACTTAGTTAACTTTTAGTTATGAAAATATTACGTGCACAAAGCGGCGTGTGGTCGCGTGCTCCACCATTTTAAAAGCCCTGTTTATGACTGTTTGCTGTATCAACCTTCGCTTATAATATTAAAACCATTGTATATCCTCCACACAGCCTTATAACTCACGAATGACCGCAATTATAGGTCATGTTGATAAACATCTACTGCCAAGTGCTTCTAAATGCATTTCTAAGTGGCATGCACGCAAAAATAACTTTGTAGACCGGTATAAATAAAGCCTAATTAGCCATTAAGCTAGACCTGGTAAGCTTAAGTTGGAAAAAATTGTTGCCCTTATTTATGCAGTTTGAACTTATGACTAGTTTACACAGTGCAAGCTGTACTTGCCAACACGTGGATGTCAACACTGCGAGGATCGCCCGGAGGACACGGTGATGCATACGGTGGAGGTCTGCCCTGCTTGGGCGGAGCACCGCAGTGTCTTCGTCGAGGCGATCGGCGGTGGCGACATCTCGCGTCCGGCCCTGGTTCAATCTATGGTCTGGAGCGAGGAGGCATGGGATGCGGTCACCTCCTTCTGCGGAACAGTAATGCTAGCGAAGGTGGAGGCCGAACGTGTGAGAGAGAGGCAAACCTCACGCCCCAGCCGCCGCAACAGAAAAAGACGCCTTGGGCGTCGGGAGTCGCAGGGCAATTTCCGGCCACCGCAGGCGAGGGCCTGCAGACGGCGAGCATTGGGTGGCCCGCCATCCGATCAGAACCAGGCCTGGGTCGACGGCGCGCTGTGTTTCACGCGCGCCTAAAAGAGCTGTCAGCATAAGAGACGGAGCCCGATAGGGCCAGTGCCTGCCGGGGTTGTGGAATCTGTTCGAAAGAGTCACCGCAGCCCTGGGGGGCTACTCTCTAAGCCCGAAGTCCGTAGTTTCGCGCTTAGTTGCGGGCGTATTCTAGTCCGTATCACCTACGGACTTACGATTAGTCCCAAACCCGAACTACTAATGAATGACAAAAAGATTAGACAGTAACTGACAAATCGTGCTGTCTTTAATTCTAACCGGCTAGGTGATACGGAGTAGAATACGCCCGCAACTAAGCCCGCAACTTAGCCCGAAACTACGGACTTCGGGCTTAGAGAGTAGCCCTCCTGGAACGCAAAGGGCATTAGGAGGAACAGCGATGGGTTTTAGTCAGTAAGAGTCTGACAACAGAGCGGGAGGAGTCATTTGATGATTTCCCACCCTTAAAAAGAGAAGTATATAGTTATTCAGATCGTCTACTTTGCCTTAGCTGTCTATACAGTGATCGCCAGTCTTTAGCGAGGAGCAGCACCCAAAAAATACAGGTTCCGCTCGTAACATAGCTCGCAACAACCTGGCTGACACTAGCAAGCTACTGCCGAACGCATCCGAACGATGCAAGTGATAGCCGAGCTGCTGCCATGTGCGAGTGAAAACAAAAAATGCTAGAGCTACTATCTAACTCGCACGTGGCAGTAACTCATAAGATATGTCCGTACGATGCACATTAATGCACTGCAGCTTATCGGCAGGCTGACTCGCACGCTCGCTCGCCAGCCATGAGCAGCAAAAAGCTAAGCATCAAATCTTTAACTAGCGTTAAAGATGCTAAGCTTAGAAAATAAAATGCATTATGCAAGTCAACGAACTTTCAATGAAGTTTCACCGTAACGACAGGAAGGACGACACTATCTTAAAGACTTCACCACCGTGAAAGGGAAATGATACCTTTAAAAGTTTAAACTACGAGGACGCGACGCCGGTCATACCTAACATTAGAAAAGAAAATAGAAAGCTCAGACACCTTGCCCGTCTAAACGACCGAGACATCACCTTTAAACTTTAAAGATTGCAGAACACAATCTTTATCCACAATCTTTGAAACAAACTCAATAAAAAGAACCACGAAATCGCCTGAGAGCTTCAAGCAGACGTTGCGCTGCAGTTCTTTTCCAAGCTTATTTGTTTGTTGAGCAAAACAACAAACATGGCGGGCATGCCACATGGCAATGAATTATAAGGACGAGCACACGAACTGCTCCGTCATGCCACCTCGTCACGCGACCCGCTGGGCATTCACGAAACTTCCTAGAAAACGCTTTGGCTACGAAACTATGAACGGCTATAAAATCTGTGGGAAGGAATGCGATGACAGCGGTGTTAATCTAGTTCCCGGAATTATTCTGAAATTGTTAATAAATTGCTGTGTATGTTGGAACCGGCTGTATTTATTTATTTTCGTACTACTACGTAGAATTATCTCTACGGGTTTGTGTGTGTGTGTATTCACTCTTTTTAGCTAAAAGGTAAAAAAAAAATATTATTTGAAAAATATATCAAAATTAAATTGTAGCAAAATGTTATGTGAATATTTAGAGACTCTACATTACACAGCCACAGAACAACTTCTAGAAATCTTGGCATGATGATACTTGTTTCCATCGTAATTGTTTACTTTTGTATAATTACATAAGCTTAGTTTTAGATATTAAGTTATCATTAAACTTTTCCCGTAGTTGTTAAAAGATTCTTTATTTTTATCTAGTTTAATTTTAAATTGTACTGCACCAAAGTAGTTGGACTGTAAAGTGATGGCCTGAAACACAGGTTTAAATTAACCTAGATCGGGCTGGTCGCTACCAAACATTGCAATTCCGAACCACCATTACTTGCACCTATAATAATAATGTCTTAGTTATAGTTAATTTTTAGACACTATAATTGTATGGAAATCTTATCACTGTTGGGTTATTTGAATAAATTTATTATCTATTATTTATTTATTTAAAAACTCTTTCTATATATTTTTTCGACCATTATATTCAATATATGCCGTTAAAAAAAATTAGATAAAGTCTGTGTGTTTATCTCGTAAATCAACTGTTGCTCTTTTCACTCCCACTTTTATTACTTCATCTGCCCTCGCTTACTTCTTAGCCCCACCCTTACCACAAATCCGCTGGGAACAATTAAACCATCCTATAATCTTTGTTGTGTGACAAACGTTTAAAGAAATAGGTACCGTGAAATTGTTAGAGGGTGAAAATTCTCGAGAAAAATTACACTGTCTTTGAGCCGCTTTGGCTTTTTTTTTGGCTTTTGGCTTTGATCTTAAATGTGTGACGATTACAGTGTTACCATATTTCGATAGCAGTTCCAGAGCAAAATTATATAGCGTTCAGACAAATGCCTCATTATTTGTGTAACTTCCTTTGTAACAATGTATTTACAAGGTACCTAATCAGTTCCGAGAAGCTTGTATACCCGTTAAATTACTACAACCGTAACAACCCTGCTGAATAATAAACCTGATTTTATCCGTCCGAATAAAAACTCCACACACATTGGATACGACAGAAGTAGCTTTTACAAAAAAAACGACGTCCATTTATCTACTAATCTGTTAGGTCTAACACAAAGTGGAAGCAGTCCAAGCGAACAATTCCATACGTCAAATCTGTCTCAATGTCGCTCGCGTTCAACTTTTTCTTTACTGCCCCTAAATCAGCGATATCGACCACTTGAGCGAGGTGTGTCCGGTGAAATACGAGCGCTTGCCGTAGACCTACATTTTGAATTAACTCTACTTCGCCTTCCAAGAAGGCTCTGCAAAGAGAACATAAAGTAAATGGAACGAACGTCTGTCGGGGACATCTCAACACATTACGACTAGAACGATTTGAAACCAATGATGTCGAGTCTTTGTTCAACAATTTATCGTTCCATTTTGTTAGTTCATTTAGAAGCGCCTGGCGCAAAAACAACAGAAAGTTAACTTTAAGCGGAGAAATTTTACTCTCATTGTTTATGCAGGCGTTTTTACTTCGGCGCTAAATTGTGTTTCAGAGAAATATGGAATCGTAATGGAAAAAGTGTTAGGGGAATTCATTAATACAAGAGCTATAAATATTCGCATTACTTCTTGGGGGGTGAGTAATAAATTCGTAATAAAGATGAAGAGAAGTGTGCGACGATAAAGGCACCCCCGCAACGACTGCGAGCGATATAATATATCGCGCTACGAATTCGCAACGCCCTGATTCCTATACACGGTTATGACATCTCTTTACATAAAAATGTGGTTTTATACAGGATTGGTGCGTATACGCGTGAATACAAGGCTAAAATCCCGGGATATAAGTGTGGGACGGATTTGTGATATGTTTATTTTGTAATTCCCGTTCCACCTGTCACCTATATGTCGTGGCAATCAACCACAAAATTTTACGACACACAAACCGCCGAGCCGCTGTAAAGTGCGGTCTGAAAACATTGCTATCACCATCAAATTCGAATTATATACGATATGTGCGTAAATATTAGTTTATTAGGCAATCATGGCGTCGATAAATAACGAAGGTTTATGGCTACAGATAAAACACTGCCGAAGATTTGTCGTAAAGGTTTTTCATCCGAGAACGAATATTATTAAGCTGAAGAGTTTGTTTGTTTGGTTGAACGCGCTAATCTCAGGACCTACCGGTTCGAATTTTAAAAGCCAAAAATCACGCTACCACCAAAAGAATTGCAAAAATGTGACGCAGACGAAGCTAGTAATACATTTATATGTACAAAACCTCAAAGAGAAAATCAAATATCCTCTGCTAGTGGTCCCTGTTTGGTGGATTAACAGGTGAATGACCGCAGATAGGCAAACAAGCTAAATGATAGATATTTATGCGAGAGTTAAAATAATATGGAATAGAATCGGTCGGATAGGTTTGTTTAGGGCTGAAACCATATTAACTGAGTTTATTTAAAGCCCAAATGGATGTTTATTGTCCGTTCGGCATGTTTAGTTTTACAATACTGAACGATTAATTAGCATTTTCGATGGATATGGAAAATGGGTTTTGAATAGTTCTATTTACAACAAAGGGAAAGGTAGGATTCAAAAGGGTTTACGCATATTAGGTAATCAGGCCCAGATTCAGAAATAAAAAAATACTAAGAAAATATCAAAAGTTTTGGTTGTATAGCCTTTACGCCCTGTTCCTATACGGAACAGGGCGTAAAGTCCCGCAAACCTCCACCAGACACAACATCCGTCTAGTCGGAGGAACCTTCTTTTTCAACGGAGGTTTGCGGGACTTTACATCCTATTCCGCATACCTCGATACTGGTGAACCTTGATAATGAGCGTCAACACAGCCTTTATGCAATTATTTCATCGTGACGTTGTCATCACCTCAAGCTCTCGGCTTCCACGGGTATCCTAACCACCAACATGTTGGTTAAGGCGCTGCCCTAAATCAAAGCACTGAAAAATGCCCACTGTTTTGTCGCAGAGATCTCCGTAATGGTAATATATTTTCAAGCAGAAAAAGTACCTACAGTCTTTAAAGTAAAGAATTTTACAAAGATAAACAATAAACATGTTCTAGAACATTGAAAAAAAAGATGTCAACAATACAACAATTTTTCATCGTGAAATGCTCCAAATTTTGAGTACCGTCTTTTTTGTAACTATTCAATAGGTTTAATGAACTTAAGCATTTTATATTTATGTTAAAATTTTATCTTAATGTAATTTGGTTTTACAACGGTTTGGAACAGTCAATCTCATCATTTGACTTACGTTTAATTTATGACACGACAGTAATTTCTTTCTAGAAGCCGGGGATCACAGAACCTACATTTTCACGGATCATCTCAATTTGTAAAGCAAATCACACCCTTACTCGAAAACCATAACATTAGAAATTTTACGATGTCTACCGTCACGAACGTCCATCATTTCCTTTGCGATGTAATTCGCGCGACGGCCGCTAGGGGGCTCTCGCCGTTTTATAATGAAGTTGAAAATGTTTGACAACCCTTGCTGGAGTGGCGTCGCGCGCAAATTATTGAGGCGCCGGTCTCAGGGCTGGCAGAGCGTTGTTTCTAGGTGGTTCTTTTATTTATTACATTGTATTTACTTACGGAAATGTTCTGCTCCTTGATCTGAAAATAATAAAAAAACATGATGAGTACTTAGTAGTAAGTTGTATTAATTATTGATTAAATACTATGGAAGACTTACAGCGAAATCAAACCGATCAAAAACAGTAAATTAGACTGACGACCAATTACAGGTACCCACTTATAAAATATAGAACAAAATTAAATTTTATGGGCATTGTCACCAAGTAACAGAAACCAAACAGTTATTTCCACACGAGCAACAGAAATGGAAAAACATTAACCAAAATACATAGTCCACAACGAAATATGGAAACTAGCGCAAAGAAAGTAATATGAAACAAGTCAAACGCGAACAAGGAAAAACTTGTTTGTTCTTAGTAAGTATAAGTTAAAGTTAAAAGTGGCAACACTGGCAACACGCCCGGCTAGTTCGTTGCGACTCCACAAACGTAACAAAAACTTTACTTTTAACATTCAACCATTTACTTTTATCGAAGAAAAGTTTGCTGTATTGAATAGTTGGCAATATAAGTTAAAAAAAGAAGCTTAATACTGGTTTAAAGAAACATTACTGGACTAACGTAGAATTAAGTCGTAATTAGCCTAGTTTACTTAGTGTTCAACTCGGTTCTTAGTCCAGTTAGCTTGAAAACATCGATATTCTAGGGTTAGAGATGATGCAGAGTGCGTTTATGACAATAGATAAATAGATCTAAAGCATCGACTGTTCAGCCTCTAAGAAAAAAACTATTGAACCGACTTCCGAAAAAAGAGGAGGTTCTCAATTTGGTGGGTATTTTTTTATATTCCGATTACTTCGAGGTTTCTGATCCGATTTGTGTGATTATTTTTAGTTCGATGCGAAGCATACTTGCCTTTTGGTTCCGTAAAAAATAATTTCAGTTAGGCTCAATAGTTTTTTATTTTTATTTTATGACCGTTTTTGTCCAAGTATCGCCACTTAAAAGTGAAAAATAAAAAACTGGTTTGCAAAAGTTTTTTTTAAACATTAATACTGCCTTCCGAATTGAGTATTTGTGTTTAAAAATGTGCCAATCTTCTTTTTTTTGCCCTTAATCTCACCTGACGAAAAGCGATGATGTGGTCGACGCCGACGATGGAGCACGCTTACTTCGAAGTTACTTATTCACTCTTTACTTGAAGACTGCTAGCTTGTAGCTATCAGGCTACAGACTCTGGCAGGGAATTCCGCTCCTTAGTTATATGCACCATAAATGTATCCTGAAGATGGCAAAGTTTGACAAAAACGAAATTCTTAATTCCGAAATATCTATTAGTAACATATAAAGCTGAAGAGTTTGTTTGTTTACTTGAACGCGCTAATCTCAGGAACTGCTGGTCTGATTTGAAAAATTATTTCAGTGTTAGATAGCCCATTTATCGAGGAAAGCTATAGGCTATATATCATCACGCTAAGACCAATAGGAGCAGAGCAGTAATGAAAATTGTGACGCAGACGAAGTTGCGCGGGTCAACTAGTGTAGTTATATAACCCTGGTTATATGTGTGACTGTTTTGTCGGCGGAATCTAGCAAGTGCCAAAACGTTCAGTACAAGGTCACATAAAGTCGCGTCTAAAGTATTAACAACATGAAAAAGCATAAATACAAAAATATACACAGTACACAGTGCCAAAAAATGTTATTGCACTTCTCCAAACTGTCACCGCTCATACAAAAAGACAACACATAATTATTAAAAAAAAACCGAAACAGTCAATATAATCCCACATTTATTGCTTCCACACACGCTACAAAATTAGTTGTAATCTTGTCCGCATTAAATATAAACGTATCAGTCACGCGACAGCCCTAGGAGGGCGACCCTTTGTTGTAAGGGTGATTCCAGACGAAGTACAAGTAACGAGAAGTCACAGTTTTATAAATTTGAGTTATTACGGCGCTTTGTCAAGAGAATTGGACTCCATTTTGTACCTGATGATTTTTTTGACAAGCGTATTTGTCAGAATGGGGCTGTGGTTATTTTAGTTGGTAACTTTTTTAGCATTATTTTAGTAAAAAGTTTGAAATTAAATAAGTTTGTTTATTTAATTTTTAGAAGTGGAATGAAAATGGTTCAGTTTATTAATGCATGTAATATTATTAGGTAGCATTTTGTAAAAATAAAGGTTTATTCCTAAAACCATTCACCACATACATACATAACATATGCTTGGTTTTAATTCTATTTAAATTAAAGGACTCTTTATTCAAGTTTATAGAGGTAGAGAACTTGAATTTAGAATACCATAATCAATATTTTTAACAAATCAAATGCTCAATTTTAACCTTTAACCTAACCTAACCTACTAAGCAAACCTGAACGCAAGTACAATCCTTATCTGAATTAGTATTCTAGTACCTACTGTACCAAGGCAATCTAATTATGACTTGAACTAAGCTTTGTGTTTTGTTACAAAGCTTTCAGAACACAATTCAGGTAGCCATTGTTGACCAGAACTTAATTATTCAGCTCTAACATGCTCGGATCAATAGAGCACTGACCTACCACAATCGATTAAAAAATTACTGCACCCCTAACTAAATAATGCATATGGCCGCGAATGCAGCAGAGCAAAGAGTATGCATGGGTGCGAACAATTAATTTTTAATATATCGCCAACTCAAGTTCCGAATTTAGATTTAACGATTTGTATTAAAAAAGCAGGTAATGGTGTTTAAGGATTTGTACTTTGTATAACATAAAGATTTTAGTTCCAAATATTCCTATAATTCAGTTTTTTTTTAAATACCATATTCAAATCACATGGCAACTGAATCGTAACGCCGACTGAATTTTCCAATCAAAATGTAATTCGTTCATTTATTTATAAAAGTATTAAATTCTGTATTTAAAATCCGATTTTAAAAAAAAAAACACTGGCAGAATATAAATTTTGACCACTTCGATACGAGTTTTTTTTCGTGGCATTTTGGCGTTGTCTCTATAACGAAGCTACTTAAATTGTAATGTTTGTATGTGTATGTGCATGTAATGTCTATGTGTGGTGCAAGCGAATCGGGAGCGCCGCCAAAATGCGATCACGTCACGCTATGGACTTAGGGCTGAATATTGATTCATCCCTAATAAGGGGTCCTACTGTCGGTCCGGCGGGACGGATTAAAGCTGTGTTTTATTAGTGTGTGTTAATGGATAAGTTTGTATATTGACAGTTGGCTACTCATTTATTCTTTATCAAGATTTATTTGATTTTTTTATGTATTTTTACAAGTAGTCAACAAAATGGTAATCGTTTAGTGTTTCCATGGTTAAATTTGTGTAATTACAGTCGGCTACTTATTATTCAGTATCATAGTCGACGACTGGATTAGAACTCGAGAACTGTTTTGCAGAATTAACTATCTCTTTTGACTGTTAAATCAACATTGTATAAAAATTGGTACATACAACTACGGTATTTATTTATGTTACGCTACGTTAGCGTGCTATATTCCATCGTTAGTTTTTTTTTTGTCCACGGGGATTTTAGTGCGACAAAGCTTTATCTACTCGTACCAGTAAAATTTTGAGTTAAAAATACTCTTTTTAAATTTTCATTTAAACACGTCTTTTATCCCAATAATACGACTGCCTATCAGACCTCGATAACCCAGTCATTGCGTAACATAATATCCCCTAGTAAAAACCTATTAATCCCGATCAACAGTGGCCTTCAGTCGCACTTTGCATAGCGCGCTTTACATCGCCACCCCATGTTTATCCCTACACCTATGGTTTGCCCAATGCTACACCTTATAATTTACGATCACGATTCAACCGCCCCCTGGTGCTCATAAAATGCAACATCTATGTCTATGGTCAAAATTTACTATAATATCTGTGTACTTAATGAATTCCTGTCTTTATCATATTCGTGTTTCAAGTAATTGGTGGACACCTAATGGATTAAACACATTTTTGTGTAGTCGTTACCGTGAAAATATCACGCTTTTGTGTTGTAACGAAGTAATTATTTGTTAATAGGGGTATTATGTTATGATTTATTTAGTAGTGGTAAATACCAGCGGAATAGTGCATTACTAGCTTTTGCTCGCGACTTCGTACGCACATATCCAGTTTTTCCCGTTCCCGTTGGAAGTTCGGGAAATCCTTAGTGCTCCCCTACACTCTTCAAGCAACCTAGATGCCAAATGTAGGTTTCAACTTTCTACGACCATTCGTTTCGGATTACGACCACTAGTTTCGGCTGTATGTTATCTGTCAATCACTCAGTCACTCAGTAACAGAAGAATTTTATATATATTGATTGATTGGCGATTTTATTATATGGCCGAGTTTAGGTTTGGTTTAAAGGACACACTGACACGGATAGCTTAGGTTCGAATGGACCTATCCTATTTTATTCATATTAGGTTTTTTTAAACCTTGCAGTCAATAAACTTTTTTACAAAAAAATATAATCGACTCCCAAAAACAAAACATGTTTTTGGTTCTTCATTTTTGAACACCGACTTCCGAAATCAAAGTTACTTTTTACTGCGTACCACTAAAAAGTGAAACCACAAACACAGCGTGCCGGCGTTATGTTCTGTTATGAACTGGTGTAACAAACTTTTTAACAAAAAAATAAAACCCGCTTCCAAAAACAAAACACTACAAAGTAAAGTTATTTTTTACTTTGTAGTGTTTTGTTTTTGGAAGTCGGTTATATTTTTTGTTAAAAAGTTTTTTTTTTCACTTTTTAGTGGTACGCAGGTACTCCGAAGTTCTTCATCAGATCTTCACCAAATTTAAATGGGACCAGTCTGAGAAAATACTTTTCCAAACAAAAAAAAAGAATCATCCAAATCGGTTAACAATTGGCGAAATATCGCTGAACAAACATTTTCATGGGATCCCATCATCAGATCTTGACTTATACCTTCCATCATCAGTTCAGCAACATGAGATGATGATTACCAGGCACAAATATCTGAATTGCTTAGAAATTTTATGAAAAACAGTGTATGTGCTTATAAAATTTCAGGGTTTCCCTCGATTTTCATGGGATCCATGGGTGACAATAGGCCTCAGGAGTATACGCTTTCGAATAAAAAATATTTTTTAAAATCGGTCCAGAATTTGCGGAGAAATCGGTGAACATACATAAAAAAAATACATACAGCCGAACATAGAACCTCCTCCTTTTTGAAGAAGTCGGTTAAAAACAATCAACAGACATGCGATTTCAGAAATCCCGATCCATTTGCTATCATTGATTGAAGAGTTCCGTTGCCTACCTCCGAAGTTCTTCATCAAATCTTCACCAAATTAAAATAGGACTAAAGGAATCATCCAAATCGGTTAACAATTGGCGAAAATATCGCTGAACAAACATTTTTCATGGGATCGTATCACCAGATCCTGACTTATACCTTCTATCATCAGCTCAGCAACATGAGATGATGATTACCAGGCACAAATATCTGAATTGCGTTAGAAGTGTCGTGAAAAATATTGTGTGTGCCAATAAAATTTGAGGGTTTCCCTCGATTTTCATGGAATCCCATCATCAGATTCTGATTTGGTAACAATAGGACCGCAGGAGTATAGGCTTTTGGATAAAGAAATAATTTTTTAAATCGGTGCACAATTGGCGGAGAAATCGGTGAACACACATAAAAGAAAAAAAAATAGGTACATACAGCCAATCATAGAACCTCCTCCTTTTTGAAGAAGTCGGTTAAAAATAGAATAGGATACAGCGATAGTAAACCAACATTTCCGAAATGAAACAATGATTTGGTTTGATACTAAAGATCAAACAAAGGAAAAAAGGCAAGGTTCAAAGTGCAAACATGTCTCGCATATAATCCTCATGAGAAAAGAAGAAATGGTAGAGAGAAGTCACCGACACGACAACACATATTTCAGCGCCACAACCGAGAATGTCTGACGCAGTTATAGATCATTATTTATTGAACCTACACGTCGTATCCTGTTCCCATTATTTTCTAATAATAGCAAGTAAATACTAACTTATAACGTTAGTCCTAAAAGTTTTAACCATTTTTTTACCTAAAAGTCACCCAAGGGCAATGGAGATGGCAATGCTTGGGGTTTATATCCACAAAAGAACCAAGGTTCCGACATAGCCCGAAAGATCAACAAACTGAAGTGGCAGTGGGCAGGGCACATAGCTCGCAGAACAGATGGCCTAAAAGTTCTGAAGTGGCGAACGGAAGAGGCAGCGTTGGAAGGCCTCCCACAAGGTGGCCCGATGACCTGCTGAGGGTCGTGGGTAGACGATGGATGCGAGACGCACAGTACCGGTTGTTGTGGTGACATTTAGGGGAGGCCCATGTCCAGCTACACAGGTTGAATAGCACTATCTTTTTTTCACAGCAGATTAATAATGCCATTGGCATGTCATATAAGATCAGAAAGTAAATTGATATTTGCCTACTATGGCATTTGCTAAGGGTTGTTTCCGAGATAGACTATCTGACAATTTGGTCTCCAGCTCCCATGAACCATACTAAAATACGAGTACTAGAAAGTGGTGACGGGCGGACTTTTTGGGGGACTGCCTTCAAGTAGAACTTTGACGTTCAAAAAGTGCTAGCACTCAGCCTAATTTCAATAAAGGACTTTTGACTTTGACTTTGACATCCATCTCGATAAAATAGTAAGGAATACGTAGAAACATTAATTCCATTAGTATTCATATCGAATTAATATCTCAATCCATTTTAATTATTAATAACTTTTCACAAAGCCTTTATTATTAATATTCCGACTGTAAAATGTTCGTGTAATTCGAACAAATTCTCGGAACGATTTAGTAATTTCGTGTGGAAGGTCACTCGTCAGGCTCGGACCGACGGGAATTGATTAAAGACTGTTCGTTCTAAGTATTTTTTGTACGAGTTAGAAAGGGGCAATTCACTTTTGATTTTGACTTAGGTCTATTAGTCAAAATTATAACTAACCCACATTACTATTGTCTGAACCAACACTCAAATTGGAGTAAAAAAAATGGACAAACTTGAAAGAAACAAATGAAGGTGTCCCACTATCTAAGTTTCACAATTACATTAAATAAAACTATTTACACAACTCACTTGTTAAATAAAACTATTTAAAAATCAATCAATTGGCTAGTTACTACGCAAAAAGAAAGAACAATAACCTAAGCTAAGCAATTAAATTAGTTCACTTAAGTAAGCTAACCAAACGCTTCTTTGACACGCGAACTAGATCATATTTGTGCTACTGTGTTGTATCACAACTACGAATAACCCATTCAAACTTATTTCTACAACCCTGTCATCATTTCCTCAACAACCTAATGACACAATAACTTCCCTAAACAGTCGACGCCAGAACCAAATAGCCCGTATCTATCTTCATAACAATGCTTACGGAAAACTTCTTTCAGTTCACAAAGAATCACCGCGATGAATACTTTACTACTCTAGAGGCCTCACCTTTCAACCCTCCGGGTAATATTGAGGCCGAAATACACTCATCAGTAGGGATGTTTCGGAGCTTCGAATCCGACTCCGATAAATCAGTTGTTATACACTTTCAAATTCGGCTCCGACAATTTTTCGGAGGTCATTAGAGCATTTGGAGTCAATTCATTTGATTTAATTTGTAATTGTTAGGTATTGAAAAAGTGATTATTTTTTATTTTCAACTCCTAAGAAGAATATGTTATGTAGGTATAGGTATATTTTTTCATTGAAGCTTTTTTTTTTAGGATGGGAAATCATCAAATGACTCCTCCCGCTCTGGGTACAGCAGGAGGGAGTGTCAGACTCTTACTTCTCCTCTTCTTCTTCTCTTACTTCTTATAGAAGGTGGCTGAATATTTTTTGTACTGTTTCATTTTATTCGGCCAACCCTTCTCAAATCTCTCTTCTAGTAGCACCTCCGACTCCGACAAACCAAATTTAAAACTCCGACATTGGTTCCGATAAAACCACCATCGCAACATCCCTATACCTAAGGGACACAAGCTACGCAAAGGGTTGTAATTTGAAGGAAAATACGTCAAATTCGTAGGTTACCTTGTAAAAGGTAAACTAACCATATTCGGGGGCACGTTTTCGCGATGTAAAGTAATGAAATGAGTGTATTAATGTGTGTTTTAGAAGGGTAATGGCTAAGATTTGGAGAATTTAGGGTTAATGGCGGCATTTAGGGCCGTTTTAGATGACCCATGGGTTAATTGCTTACATAATTATGAGGCAGATATGTTTGGTCAGTGGATCAAGGGTAAACAAATATCTTGAAAATTATTAGGCGTTTTTACTGTTACAAATTTGATTTTAGTAGGAGCTGCGCTGTTCGTTCATCTGTCTATTTTCAATCTGCACTACCTAATACTCTAGCGTTAATGCTTCGTTTAAAATAAAAACATAACTCTCCTTCTGGTCTGCTCTAGAAAATTAAAGAAAGATGAGTTTTTATTGTGTCACTAGTTGACCCGCGCAACTTCGTTTGTGTCACAATTTTCATGACTGCTTCGCTCCTATTGGTCTTAGCGTGATGATATATAGCCTATAGCCTTCCTCAATAAATGGGCTATCTAAAACTGAAAGAATTTTTCGAATCGGACTAGTAGTTACTGAGATTATCGCGTTCAAGAAAACAAACAAACTCTTCAGCTTTATATATTAGTATAGAAGTATAGATTACGAATTTGTGTCATTCTTTACCACAAGTCTGGTGTTGTACGTTCGTTTTATTTCACAGCAGTATTTTACTCGACACGACTCCCTATCTGACCTCCATAACCTAGTAACTGTGTGAAACGATAACCCTTGGCAAGAATAGTGGCAGATTTCCTGACTTCTACAACTATCAAAGACCTATAAATGACAGCCGGGACCAACGGTTTCAATGCATTCAATAAATCACAATTTAATGCTTGTCATTTGTCATCACTATTTGGTTCTCAATCATTTGACCTTCATTGTGCTAACACAATGAAGGTCAAATGAAACTATTTGTGTTTGCAATAACTGAAGACGCATAACGCAATGGCTAACCATTGCGTTATGCGATTTCAGTTATTGCAAACACAAATAGTTTCTGACGCTGACGTCAAAATCCCAGGTACTGATGCGTTGTTGGCAATAATCAACTAAGGGAAATTGGAGGCTGCGGTCCTGTTGGCCGACGGCTTCCGGCCAATCAGACTAACTACATATTAGTTATGGCATGCTCTGGCTGTGCGGTTTTGTTGCAAATCAACTTGTAGATGGATTTGCAAGCGCCCTTTAACGACCTCTGAGCTTGGTACAATAACATCATTAATTTGGAGGATGGTTGTATATGAAGTAAGTTTTGTATGACGGATAATCGCTGAGTTTCCATTTTGGGTAATGAAAGGCAAGAAAACTGACGAATTTTTTATAAACTTGGCAACTTGGATCTTGCCTTGTAAACACGTAAGATTTCTACACGAAAAGAGCCTGTTACCTTGGGATATTTTTTTACTTCTGGTATAAGCCAGTATCATACAACATCACACCTGAATCCCCCGTGTTGAACAGAGGTGCACGTACCCATAGTAGGTAGTACAACCATACATTGCCAGTTGCGAGTATGTTTAAGTTGTAAAGAGCGGGCCTTTTGCAATCAAACGGGTAAAATTCTAGACCTCAGGCTGCTACTAAGAAATTCCATATTAATAACTCTTTTACGGACACTGACATAGAACCCAGGACTTCATATTCAGCGGAGGCGTTGGTGTCCCGAGGCAGTAAATAATACAAATAATACCGATATAACAGAGTAAAACAACAAATGAACTACTTATCTAAATTCTAACGTTGTTGTTGGTTACTCCTTCATGCCTTTACGACTTTTGCTTTTACGACTGCACTTTGTACAATGGTGCTCGAAACAATGCAATTTATATAACGGTAGGTACTAGAAGCTCGTAAAGAATAGGAGGTTGAATACTCTATAGCAGTGGTTTTTAACGGGTGGTCCTTGGTGGCACCCGAAGTGGTGGAACTTAAATTCCATATTTAGGCCCTTTTGATTATTTTAAAAACAATCACCGAAATTGATTGGATGTCAGTGCATTTGGCCTTTTGAAGTATTTAACAAAAAAAAAATTACTGTTTGAGCTGTGCAGTGTTTCATTTATTTTAAGAATAGGTTTTTTTATTGCTTTACATTAATTGCATTATTACCTCCAAAAAATAGGTGGTCTATGGCAGAACAGATCATCATCTGCTTGTTTGTGATATGGACTATTGTGACTATAAGCCTAAGAGCCACTGCGCTATAGTGTCATCATCAAAGATAAGTGAGAGATCAGTATCGAATGTCGGTCAAATAGTGCAATTGATACAGCTACCGACCAGAAGCTTATAAAAAGTAGGAGGCTAAGAGTTACTTTGAAGATAAACGAGGGATCAGTATCGAATGTCAGTCAAATAAATAATGCAATCTATACAACTACCTACCAGGAGCTCATAAAAACAGGACGAGCAATCGAACGCAATGCAATTTTTACGGCGACCTTCCAGGAGCCCATAAGAAGTAGGTTTCTGTAGCAGTATCAACAGGGATTATAAATAAGTGAGGGAAGAGCAAATTGATCACTGTCAAACAATGCAATTTAAACAGCTACCTACCAGGAGCCCATAAGAAATAGGAGGCTACTAGCTAAGTAATACTTTGTAGTAGTATCAAAAAGGATTATAAGTGAGGGACAAGCAAATTGATCGCAGTCAAACAACGCAATTTAAACAGCTACATACCAGGAGCCCATAATAAGTAGATGGCTGCTAGCTAAGTAATACTTTTTAGTATCAACAGGGATAAGTCAGGGATGAGTAATCGAATGTCAGACTCCATGATGGATGCCAGCGGTCAGTTGATGCATCCTCAGTCTTGTTCGTCGCCGGTCTATCGTAATGGGTTGCGGCTTGACCTTTCACGAACGCCTTTAGCTTTTATGTTTTCTATTTGATTACTGGCTAAAAGAAATGTTTAAGCCTTAGTTGAGGGAGCAAAGGTCGATGCCAGTCTATTGGGATTTCAGTAACACGCGACTTAGGTAAAAGGCGAAAACTAACTGGCTATGTAAATAATCGTTTGACATAAGGTCACAGTCGAAATAAAAGCAGACTTTGTGAATTTAGCACGTAAACTGAGAAACAAATGCAGAGCGTTTTTCTACTAGCCAACCATAAACATTGGGGCTAGACAATAAACCGGCCAAGTGCGAGTCGGACTCGCACACGAAGGGTTCCGTGCCGTACACCTAATTTTTTATTATTTGTTGTTATAGAGGCAATAGAAATATACAATCTGTGAAAAATCCTAACTGTCTACCTATTACGGTTCTTGAGATGCAGCCCGCTGACAGACAGACTGACGGACGGACGGAAGGATGGACGGATGGACAGCGGAGGCTTAATAATAGAGTTCCGTTGGTTACCGTTTGGGTAAGGCACCCTAAAAAAACATCCACTAATTCTAACATGCCAGACGAACAATATAAATTGATATTAGGAGTTGTGTACATGTCCCATCAGTCTAACAGCCAGTCTAACAGTAACTTGAACAGTTGTCTCTATATTCAACCATAATTATGAATAATTATTTCATCTTTACCAATCACAACGGAGCTTTAAAACTAAATATATAATTGCGAAATCCTTTCAGTTGAACAGAGGAACAATTCTCGTAGTTGCGTTCGCATTCGCATTCCATTCGCAAACTGTCAAAAACACCACTAATTTCTCTACATTTTGTCAAGTTTTTGACATTGATTGACGTTGAGATGATACTGCGATTTGAATTAAAAATAAGAATTGGCCTTCTGGTAGCAAAACCAAAAGGAATAATAAATCGGTATAAAGGCAGGCAGACGAAAATGTAGTAAGAATAACCATCTAGTAAAACATTGGAACTGTAATGACAAGTAAAGTCCATTCAGTTATTTTACCTCTAATTTTGCATCACAACGACCTTTATTCTCATATACATAAGGTTGCTGTCACACGTAAAAAAATTGTGATCTCACTACTGGCCAGTACCCACCAATCGAATGACATTCGATGTTGTCGGACATTCGATATTCAAAAACAAATTGAGCATACGCAGCGACATGGCACACATACGCTATCGAATTGGTCTTTATTACCACGGCCGTAGATACGGAGTTACTGGCTTTTACCGCTCACAGCAGCTTTTCCATCAAAAAAGAAAAAAAAAACCGGCGAAAATGAAGAACATTGGCGTGAAATTCGATTTTTCGGCGTCAATCGAAACTTTCAGTTCGTGCTAGGTCATGAAAATGTTTCAATTTCGCTGCTTTTTGGCAGTTTGACGGCTCAGGGTTATTACTGGAAATGGGAAGGGCTTTGATGTTTGCACATAAGTCCTCGCATACCTGCGATGGATTGTCTACATAAAGGTTTTGCAAATATTTATTTCACTGGAAGCCCACCCCAATATAGTTAGGAAAAGGCTAAGCAGATGATGAAATATACCCTAGAACATTCTCTGAGCAACTTAATTCCGACATTACTAGAGTATGTCTATACTAGAAAAGTTTAGGTAATAAAATAAAGGAAAATAATTCTGATGTGACTTTTACACAAACACATAATTAAACAAATAAACTACTGCTAAAACGAATGTTTTAATTGATTTAGTAATAGTTATTGTTGTATTTACATTGGTTTTAGTTGCATTTTATTTTTAAACTGAGTTATTTAATTAGAAAGATACAGATAGACCCCGACTCACATGGATAGCCGCTGTAAATAAGGACATGAAGGGCGCAAATGTCACATCTGCGACGACTCAGGATAGGATGTAAATTTGATTGCTTTTGAACTAAATTCTGAAGAAGAATATCATATAGTATGTATTAGTATGTTAATTATGTATTGTATGTTATATTTAATATGTATAGTTTTTATTTTAGCTTCTTACTGTTACACACTATGTCTACATCTCTTTTTACTCTACTCTCCTTTCGCAGGTATGCTGGAAGAGATTTCTTTTGAAATAAGCATCACCTTTGTACTTATTTTTCTGTTTCTTTCTTCTTATCCTATAAAATGTGTGTACATAAATTGTTAAATAAATAAATAAATAAGAAATATATTTATACGATATACCAACTATACTGTCATTGAATAATATTGATTATTTTTCCGACCCAAATATCGACCAATAGAATTGCACCATTCGACGTCACGTGGTACAACCTACATGGTATTATACTGATAATTTTTTGAAAATTTTCTCTGGTAGTTTTATTCATTATGAAATTCTTATTTGTTGACTGTTCATTTCATCTCATGGTGCAATTCTATTGGCCGACATTTGGGACGGAAAAATAATCCCCCGAATACCACACGAGCTTCAAAATTATCTGGCATTTCCCGATAATTTTGAAGCTCTTGTGGTATTATAAGTGAATATAATTTAGCATCAGTTATAGAGTTTGTTCCTTCATCGGCTCCGATCGAGGGAATTGGTAATTATAAGTCTCACTGTTTTAGAGGTACTTCATTTCAATGTAACGATGATATGTCAAATCGAATAACCAAAAGTCATATAAAAATGTTGGCCCATTGCATCATTTATGGCAGAAAATATAAATAATGTAATATATAATTAGAATCTAACAGCAATTTTTGAATCAAAATTAAAATCGACAGAAATTTTAGTTTTTTTTGTTTTAATCATGTATTAATTAACGTAATTACATAATTTCGAATATCTTGTTCTTTTTTATTTTTGACAGCCTTCCACAAATATACAGGAGAGTGACTAAAAATGTTAGTCTCAGTAGTTTCATGATTTGTGCCCGGTTGATGGCAATAGGTTCGCCCCTATTACATGGGACTTAAACATATCTTGCGAAATGTGGGTGTACCTACTATGGGAAGGTACACCTCTGCCTAACCCTTCGGGGCAACAAGGTGTGATGTTTTGTTATGTAGTTTCATTTATAAGGTCGAAGGTGGGGAGAGGGGTGGAGATATTTTACATGTTCGTGTACATACACACGGAAAGTTATTAATTAAAGACAATAAAACGCCTGCACATACATTAATAACGCCAAGTCTTATTTTCGTAATATTGCGTATAATATTCGTATTATTGGTTTTGCAGGCACTTTCTAAAATTAACATTAATTTATAGGAGCTTTCATAACTTTTTATAGGAGCATCTTAAAGTTGTGTAAAAAATATATGTTAAGGTAGCAATCAGGTACTAAATATTTACATTAACAACGTCGTTAATACATTGCTAAAACTATGAGAACTTGGTCTCAAGGACATATCTCGTTTGGTCCAGCCATCCTGACGCTGATGCGAAAGCCTATTCTATCTATTCTCATATACCTGCCAAAACTGAAGTCTAAAGACGACCTCCACCACTTAACAGGTACATTTTATAAGGGTCTTCTCAGCTATTTCATAATATTATATGAGCAATAAACACTAAATAAACCTTGCAAATGAGCAGGTTGTCCAACTGTAAACACAGCACTCTCTCTGTAACCGCCGAGGGGTTAACTCTAAAGTTATAACGCGCACTTATCCGCCTAATGACTTAAGTGCCCAGAGACATATCTGAGAGGTCCCACATGCTGTTAATTGTGGTCTCAGCATGAATACTGTTTAGTTGTTTGTTTGTAAGTAAATGGTGGAATTGTATCTTGAAGGGGTTATGCATCTTAGATTATTATAAATGTTCAGATAACGCCTATTGTTGTGACAAACCATTACTACGGTATTGTGGGGCTTACTTTATTAGATACCTATGTTAACCATTTGTGAAGATAAATAATTAAAAAAAAAAAAACGACGCGTCATAAAGAGCCGCACAGCAGGGGTGAGAACCTTATGGTTTCGTCAGCGAATGGTGTTACAGTTTCTGAATATTGGGCCAACCATAAAATTTATTTTTTGCCATCGACTGGCTAAGAAGAAATGGTTCGAAGAAAATTCATATTTTGTACTGCATTGTGCATCTATCTAGCATTTTATTGAAATCTAAGTTATGCATCTTGATTCTTAGAAATGGATAATGAAGTATTGACTGCCGAATGTAAATAAGAATCCACTATTCATATAATTAAAAGATATGTAAGATTTAAATGTTGGAAAATATGTACTAAAATATTTAATCAATTGAATTTCTTGCAATGTCGGTGACATTCATGATATCCCTCAAAGTACAGGTATATGGGCACTTGGGGCACTCCACTGCACCTAGGAGTTAATCATCGACTCAAAAAGAAGAAGAATTTAATTATTAAACCTTGCCTTGGGTTAACAAGCTGCTGAACTCTACAAAGACGTTACTTTTATATTTAAAACCCGAAACAAACGCTTCCTTAGCATTTTTTCAATTCATCATAGAGCTTGTAACAGTTTTCACAATCTTATCGGTACAATATAAGCCATTTACAAAACTAACATATCGACAAGTCAAAATTTAGCGCTATCTGACCCATAAAGTAACAAAACACATTATTATTTCAACATCACATTACATCCCACCTAAATATTCAACCTGGTATCTCTTCAGAAGCGTATCTACATAAAATATAGTTATACCGTTACATAACGCTACACATAATACTTGAAACCGATACTATTAAGTTCCAGCGATGCCTCACTATTCGTTACACCAGTGGTTCCCAACATGTGGTCAATATAATGTACCTAATTTTATTTCTAGAAGTCGAACCGCTTTCTTGTTATGGTAATGTAAAGAGAAGGGATGAAACGTATGTAACTAAAAGAGTTGAGAATATAAATGTAGATGGATGGCGAGGGAGAGATAGGCCAAAGAAAAGATGGATAGATTGTGTGAGGAGCGATATGAAAGAAAAGGGAGTTAGTGATAGCGTGACGACTGATAGGAAAAAATAGAAGAAATAAACGTGTTGTGCCGACCCCAAGTAACATGGGAAAAGGACAGGAAGATGATAATAAGTTTATTTCCAGATAAACAGACTTTAATTTTCTTCTTGATTTCTTGTCCCTGCTAGCAACAATGAAAACAAAATGGTCTCGAGTCAAATAAAGGTTGGGAACTTCTGCTACACTAATACATTCGCGGAGGCATATTTGATTACAAGGACATAAGGCTTCAATTGTGTTACGTACAGAACTGTCTACACATAAAATTGATTTTACGTTCGTACTTTTGTAGTTGCGCATTCCAGTATTTGCTGGTATTGAGGCCTAGGGGTATAAAGATCTAGGGTTTCGTCTTGGATTGGAGTACTTCAATCGTAAATCTTGTTCGTTTTTCTCTTTATTTTTAGAAGATTTAAGAGTCCTTCGAAGCGACTATTTGTTCTCTTTAATGTTACTACAGTTCTTATTTATTTATTTAATTTTGAAGAAAGCTTACAAAGGAACAAAGTTAACGCATTTTGTAATCACAGTAATCACACATTCTACATTTATAAAACAAACTAGCTTTAGCTCGCGACTTCATACACGTATATCCCGTTCTTTCCCGTTCCCGTTGGAATTTTGGGAAACCTTCTTTTATTGCTTCTCTACGGAGTGTAGGGAAGCTACATGCCAAATTTCAGTTTTCTACAACCAGGGCGCAATGACTGGAAAAGCAATGACTGCACAATTACGTTCTAATGGTTAGTCACTGATCGATGGAACTGTCAAAATTTTAACAGATTACCGCATACGTCTGTCATTCATGTGATTGAGATTGTACGAGATGTGTACGAGATTACCATTTTATGCCATTTCGTTCAGTGGAGTGTCAGTGGTTGACCATTGGAAAGTCATTATGACACTATAATGTTAGTAGATTACCAAACTTGTCAAAATCAACAATTTTGAGGTCAGTGATATACCATTCTCACACTATTGTAATAGCAGACTTGGGGTCCAGTAGTTGCGGCTGTGCGTTGTCTGTCAGTCACTCAGGGATGGAAGAATTTTATGTAATTGAATGAATGATTGATTAATGCTTAGGAGTGGTTTGTATTGACTTTACATTGATTCTCAAGAGTTGAAAGCAAAAAAAGTTTTCGAGTCTTTGTTTAGCTAAATATTTATTTCTGAATTTATTTTATGTAGCTTATCTCAACAATGGAACAGTTTTTTTATTATCATTCATAGAGTCGCGCTTGATCACACTCTCACCTGATAGAAAGCGACGTTTTAGATGGGCCCGCTTGCCCAGAAGGTGCTGCCTCTTAGACCCTGCCTCTCCCCCCCGGATCCGCCACTGTCCCCGATCCTATTCTGGAGAAATTGCATCCCGAACGTTTACTGGAACTTCGGAAGGCGAGCGACGAAGCTAATCAATGTGGAAAGATCTAGTTCCTAGCTTATACCTAGTCTGTACTTTAATTGGCTGAGACTTGATTGAATACATGCTGCTTGGTAATGTTGAGAAGAGATCGCCTAGTCTCTGTTGTTTTAATGAGACTGAAAAAGATACATGTACTGTGCTCATACCTTAACCTAGCTATTTTTTACATGAATTCCAATCAGCTAACATTCACGTAAAATTTAACTTTTTAAGCAATTTTCTCGTGTGTAATAACGATTATAACTTTTCTTTTGACTGTAGGTAGGCACGCTTTTGACCACATCTCACCTGTTGTTAAGCGATGACGTGGTCGAAGATGGAGCACGCTTGCCTAGAAGTAACCTATTCACTCTTGACTTAAAACCTCCCAGGTTGTAGCTATCAGGAAACACAGACTCCGGCAGGGAATTCCACTCCTTAGCTGTACGCATTATGAATGTGTTCAGAAACCGTTTTGTGCGCGTAGGTGGGATAGAATAGAATAGAATAGAATAGAATACTCTTTATTATGTACACCATATAAGTTACAGAAAAGATAGATGAAGAAAACATTACATAGGGTGACACAATGGGCGGCCTTCTTAGTTCGTCTTGTGGTCCGATGATGGAACGGGCTTGGCCGAATTAAATTATGCAATTCCGTCGCATATTTCCCAAAATGCAACCGGTAGAAAACCGTTAACTTTTAGAAACACACTGTAAGAGTAAAATTAAGGAATAAATCGCTTTTGATTTTAGTGCAATCATCTCATATTTCTGAATCTAAGAATATTAAAGTAGTAAGCATGATAAACCAATCATAATAGTTTATAAACGCAGATCAAGGGTATAAAAAGGTCACTTTAGGGGAATCATAATATTAATCACACAACAATCTGTCAAATTTCATCTTTATCACTAACGCATTAAGTTCAAGGTTGATTGGGATAATTTGACAGCGACGGGTAGCGTGATTTGCTTTCTGATTCTGCTAAAGTGGCCTTTTTGACCCGCAGAAATCACACGCCTCGTATTCCCCAAAGGGTTTGAAAGAGATTTAAGTACCTAATAAATAAGCCCATGTACCTCCTCCTATCGTCGACATACTGCGACTATTCTAATCTAGAGGTATGTAACACGTCAGACGTAATCAGACTTGTAGCGCTACGAGCTACGCAGCCTCGTAGCTCTTGCTACGACGCGACGTAGCGCCGCCAGCTCCGGGCGAAGGAAATCCATGAGGATTTCCCGTTATAAAAAAGCGCTGCTTTGACATTAATCCTAATTACGCGTGGCGCTATTATCCGAGATACAAAACACTCGCACTTTTTTTTTTTTTTTTTTTACTATAGATAGGCACGTTTGACCACTATCTCACCTGATGGTAAGCGATGATGTGGTCGAAGATGGAGCACGCTTGCCTAGAAATAACCTATTCACTCTTGACTTAAAGACTCCCAGGTTGTAGCTAACAGGAAACACAGACTCTCGCAGGGAATTCCACTCCTTAGCTGTACGCATTATGAATGTGTTACAAAACGTTTTGTGCGTATGGGTGGGATATCCACCGTGTACCGGTGGCGCATCGCCGTTCGTCTTGTGGTCCGATGATGGGACGGGCTTGGGGCTTGGTTTAATAAGAAATATTATAACATTTTTTGTAGAATTACAATTTCAAGAGAAGCTCCTGACTAAATAACAGCAGGCGTACTGGTCGATCTTCAAAGTTAAGCAAGGCTGCCTGAGGTCGGTCCATAAGTGGGTGACCACCTTAACATACCAAGTTTACTCTGTGCCTCGTTTCAGTTCCGACTATCATGGGTTATCGTGGTACCCAGTTATTGAATTTTGTAAGTCAGATAGACAGGATAGTGTCAGTATCCTTCCATGTTACACGCTTCTAAGGGTGCCTGTGCATTGCGAGCGAGCACGGCAGCGGACCGGAAAAACGGAGAAATTTTAATCAATGGAATTGTATAAAATCTCGGTGACTCACGTGGTGCAGAGATTTTAAGCAATTCCATTGGTTAAAATTCCTCCGTTCCTCCACTCCGCGACAGGCAGCCTTAGTTTATTTACCTTTGGTCATGTTTATCTGTCAAGTGCAGTGTCAATGACGCATATGTCATTTCATACTGTCTGTACTGACCAACTACATTACAGTCGCTTCATGTGAATTTCTGGTATTTAGGTGCGTCCGGTTAGACTGAAAGCCGATTTCAACTTATTTGGGAAAGGGCTAGATACATAGATAGACAGAATTACATTTTCAACCCATCAATATATAACAAAACCTGAGGGCCAATTCTAAAAATTTTTAGGGCTCCATACCCGGCTTTCGTTGCCTATCCGTCCGTCCGTCTGTCTGTCAGCGGGCTGTATCTCAAGAACCGTAATAGGTAGAAAATTGAAATTTACACAGATTGTGTATTTCTATTGCCGCTATAGAACTCGGCCGGTTTTTAAACAACGTTCGCATTAGCACGTTGGTCTCAAACGGTTAAAAAAAGCCTCATTTTTCATACATTTTTGACAGATTGCGAATGAGGTGCAAACGTGGCTTGTACCTTACGAGAATCAGTACTCAGATCCGAAAACACTAAAACTTAGACATATCGTTCAACTCGTAGTTAAATTGCCTCCCCAGCAACAAAGCCGAACCATTGATCAAATGACAAAGGATCTCCAATCTCACAGTTGGTTCATCGGGAGTTCCAGACAACTCTCGAAATACATCGACATTTACACTGGTTCGATTAGAAGTCGATGAATCAACACTATCGGATATCTGGCCTCTCGACTAAATTAATCTATCAAGTAATGCCCTGCAGAGTAAATTGAAACTCAATATTGAATCGTATCGATACTTTAAGTCTCAAGAATCCTTGTTCATCGGTAAATAGGGTACGGATATTTGGAATGGGTTTTTGGTTTAAAGTCAAATAGTTAATATTGAGGGTCCGTAGTAATATCCGTCCAGACTAACATCTATATTCTAAGTTTCCTACAGTTTACTGAAGGTAACTTCCTCCGCCCTTCAGCTCTGATAACAGAAAACCCCCATAATAAGGACGTAAATGTTACCCCCGTAACGCCGGATGCGTTACGTAAAGTTTGGGTCACAGAAGTTCATATGTATAGCAAATTTGAAAAGAATCGGTCCAGTAGATTCGGAGTAAATTGGCTGTGACAGACGGACAGACAGGCCACCGAGTGATCTTATAAGGGTTCCGTTTTTCACGGAAAAACGAGTAAGAACGAGTGGTGAGTCGACTGGAGAATATCATCTCAATCTTCCTTTTTTTTTTTTTTTTTTGCGCTGTGTAAAAATGCATTACGCATACCCTCCCGTCGGGGGAACGGGAGGGGTATGTGGGACTCCCCGGGCTGACCCGGTATACCCACTAAAACAACCCAGCGTCCGAGTGGAAAAGGACAGGGAGATCGGCGCAGCCTTGGCGTCCAGTCCTCCTCCGACGACAACTTGCCTAAAGCGGCGGGCCCCTCACGTCCTCCCCGTTCAGGGGGAGGGCTGGGAATAACCGGCGAAGGTGGTGTGGAGTGCAATGCGGGCGGAGGCGCCCCCGCGCCTATCGCCCGCCCATCACCACCATGAGGAGGGAGAAGACGGCGTCCTCTCCGACCTCTTCTTCGCCTACGGAGCGGCGCAGCGAGAGGATCGTCCTCCCGCGCGCGCTCCGCCGCCTCCTTTTGCGAGATGACATGCTCGCAAAAAGAGGCGACAGCTGCCCAGGACCCCTCACTCTCTAGCATGGCGTTGACCACGCCGGGAAGTGAGAGGTCCTGTCCGATCTCCGCTGTTAGACTGCGGCGCGGCTCAGACCAAGCCGGGCACACCTCGAGGGTGTGCTGAGCCGTGTCCTCCGCCGCGCCGCAGTCGTGGCACGCCGGGATCGCAATCTTCCTGACTTATCCCATGTCACTTGGGGTCGACGCAACACTTTTTTTTTCTCCCATTCTGTCCTCACGCTTTCACTGGCTCAATTGTCTTTCATTTAACACACCATCCATTCATCTTTTCTCTGGCCTCTCTCTCACTCTCATCTATACACATTTACATTCATATCTCTTTTAGTAACATGCGTTTCATCCCTCCTCTTCACATGACCATGTCAAGACAAGCCTCCAATTTCCTTTCAACTTTACAGTCACAACCGCCACTTTTAAACTGACTGGAGAGTATATGTGTTAAATATAAATCTTCGTTAACCACAAAAGTTCAAGAGTCTTGTGGGTTTAAGTTCAAGTCTCTTGGACACAAAGTCTTTGAGCCACAATATGTGTCACGGTCTCCTATAGGTCGGGGTTCAACGTGTGATGAAGTACCGTGATAAACTGCAGACCGCGGGGAAATGGGTGCTAATGATGCGTCGCGATGAAGATGTAGTGATGCTCTGTTTACGTGGCAGTTCCAGGGACGACTGTGTGCTTAATTGAGGCTTTTAAAGAAAGAGAATTGCGTTTGTTGGCACATTAAATTGAAACAAAAAAAAATGAATTCTGCCTAACATTTTCCAACGATTTTAGGGTGTAGGGTTCTCGTGTGGGCAGTAAGGGGGAAGAAGAAAGTAGTTAGAAGCTCGAAAGTCTGAGTCCAGTCTTGCTGGTGGATATAATTATGTTACTGGAACATTGGAATTCCGTTGAGTCTGGTTAGACTGGTAACTGATCCAAAACATAGTTGGTAAAAGACTAGGCAGACCTTGAATTTAGCAATTATTATTACAGCCTTCTAAAAACCACAAAAACAACACAACGTTTTCACTAATTATAATAACATTGATATGCTCTAGTTATTTTAACGAGATATCCGCTAACGCTACAATGTACCCCGAATTTTGTGTGTAACATGTTCCAAAAACTATGTGTTTATGTATATTATATGCTTGTATGTATATGTCACCTTGTATTTATGTCCCCCAGCTAATGGCCAGGTGTTCACTGGACTACACAGAGTAGTTTTTAATTGGAACGCCACTCCACTCCGGTCTCTGTCCCGACCAAATTGATTCCACCAATGTGCAGTGTGCATCCTCTTTATTTCGTGTTTGTGTTCTTAATTTTAAGATAGTGCTACTTTGTTTTGTTAATTAGCAAACTCTTAAGAAAAAACAAATATATTGTAACTCTTGTAAGTGTAGTAAAGTTTCAGACTACGCTACTATTTCGGAGTATGTACCAAATTAATCAAAGCTTCGAAAAATCTAAAAAAATAAATTTTGAAAAAGTCTAAGAAAACATATCCAAACTACGGCAAACTAGCAGAAGACCCAATCCCAATTATTTTAAATAATAATACAGCACTAAATAAGCTGAGATTGACGATTTAACGTGCTCCTTATAGAATAGCATAAAGACAGGGGTTACAATATGAAGGGGTCATATACAAAATGACCGCCGAAAATGCAACACAATGCCCTCAAACCCCTTTTAAAGTTACCGTAAAGGGAGCCGTAACACATCCTGATTTTATTTCACACACAGTTTCATTCAACAGCACTTTTTTTCCGCAATGTCATGGCTACTATTAATAAAACCCGACTCTTAAAGATTGAACAGAATCTCAGAATCCATTATTTCTTTGGAAATTCCAAACAAAGCATTTTTGCGCTCTTTTACAGTCTACTTGTCAGCCTGAAAATGACGTGAAGTTTTATAGCAAAGGCTTCAGAAAATAGGCTTTCGATTGGCAAAAACCTAGTGTTACGATCGTTTGATAGCTCTTCAGGCAGGCGGTTACTCGAACGTATGGCCACTCGATTTTATAGCATGTCATGGATGGAATTTTGATATTGGTTACGTTATTTTATAAGCTCGACTTTATGTTCGATTCAAATCTTACGAAGCATTTAATTTGAAAAAGACTGAACCTAATATTTTCAAGCTCATTATATTTTATTTTTTCAAGTAAAAGCGACGGAAATTTAAAAGCAGGCAGGAGTCATCGCATAGATGAACACCGGATATTAACGAAAATATCAAATCCGTCAGCAGCGCTCGAATAGATGGCAAGTTTCCATTAATCAAAATACAAATAAAATAGCAATTTTAGAAAAATCCTCACTTTTCTTGACAATAGCAATCTTTTACAGCGACAACAACACTCGGATTACAGTTTAATAAATTACTGCTTTTTATTTAACGCACAAATTATGAAAAACGGAACGCTTAAGGTAAGAAGGGTCATTCAGGGGCGCTGCTATTCATGGGAAATAATTTTAACACTCAACTTAAAACTCTTTGCTGTAGAAAATAAGAGTCATGAGGCTATAAAGATTTAGGTATTACGTTAGCAAGAACATTATTTTGGAGCTTAGTCCATGATAATATTTTATTGTCTAGGTAACCTTGCGCTAGGTACTCGAATTGGGCCAAAAATATGTTGGCATAAACGTGACAATATGAAAACCTAAATGGACAAAAAAAACCGACATATTTTGGAAATTCGTCTCTAAAATAAAACTAACCTAAAAATCCACGAAGAAAAACCCGCGTAAAATTCATCATTAATCAAAGCTTACCTACCGTAGTTTGTAACAACGACCATCGCGGGTTTGGAATAGCACTGAGGCATAACAAAACCCAACAAGGGTCTTTCTTAAAAATAAATAAAAAATAAGTGTAAAAAAAATGAAATGCTGTTGCTGAGGTTGACAAATTATAGTACACCTACGTATAAAGAAAAACTTTGTTTTTGGGTCGGATTAAGCGTTTTGCTAAACAGGCAGCAAAAATATACTAACTTCTGTAAGAGGCATTCTAAGGCTCATAATAATTCCACTTCCGCAGTAAAGAGGTTACCCACGAAATCATGGAAGCCATTTAAATAATAATTATTGATATGAATGACAGCACAGGATCAGTTGTTGTGGCGACACTTGGGGGAGGCCTATGTCCAGTAGTCTTTCGGCTGGTATGATTATGAAGATAGTGTTATTATGCTATTGAATTAAAAAAATAAGTGTTTGTTCCAAGCCTTTTCACAATATGCATGGCACGATTAGGTACCTTTGCCGTACTTAAAAGTGTCACAAGCGATCCGAGTGATAAGGATCCTAATAGGTCTTTATACAATGCAATTTAACTAACTATTACTATTGTGACGCGTTATCCAGTTTCAAGAAAGTACCAGGGCCTCATAAACGTTAAGGAATTCGCTAACAACATTCGACTAACAAATCCTCTATTGACACATCATCTCGGCATTCATTCACGTCTCCCAAACTACACGATATTAATTTGTCTGATCGCAAATTACATGTTTGTTGACATTTCACTAAGAACACAGAGTAATTGTGTTAGCCTGTCAAATGTACGGATGTTATATAATATAACAGTTTAGTTCTGTATGTATCTCGTTAGCAATTACGGCTTGCTATGTGGAGGAAATGGAAGATTTCGGAATCGTGGTGAAATGTTAATTTGTTCCTTTCAATTTATGTTGGTCGTAGATGTTTAGTTAGATTCTGTCTAAATATTTGCTTCACCGAAATCCACTGAAATATTTTGTTCATATAAGCTGCAGAAGCATGACATAACATAATCAGCCTATAATGTTCCCACTGCTGGGACACAGGCCTCCTCTCGGTGAGAGGGAGTGGGCCGTAATCCACCACGCGGGCCCAGTGCGGGTTATTAGATGTCACGTCTTCGAATTTTTGGTTCTAGGAGGTGGAATTTTGGTTCACGATTTACGATGTTTTCCTTCACCGTTTTGAGAGCAGTGGTGATGGAATAATTTACACAAAGTAAAGCACCTGCCTGGGTTCGAACCTACGACCTACAACTCGTAAGTCGCAGCCATTACCACCGGGCCACCACTGAAGTTATTTAAATTACTAGAATCAACTGGTAAACCTATTTGTTCATTTAAGTATCAAGTAAGTGTGATTCTTATGCTCGAAACAGAAGTGTATTTACCAACAAGGCTACTGACAGAGTTCGTACTTAAGATATCATGCTAATTCAATATACCTTAGCTTTGAGCACTCCTGACGGCGAATTCTACTTTTTTTTTAAACAACTTACGAACTCAGAACTCAGTCGTAAATTGTCAAAAAACGTCTAATTTACTTTCATTGATTGACAGACAGATTGGACTGCGATGCGAATGCTAACGTTGCGGCCCTAACAGCTATTTAAATCTGTCAGTTTCCTCAGCTGAACAATTTCGGTAAGACCTATAATAGTCCGATCAATTTAAACATCCGAGGTTACACTAATTCGCACACAGCTCAAACTTGGTACGATTGTTCAAAACACTATCATAAATGAAATCTAAAAAGGCCTCATCGAACTGATACCTGGAAAAAAAATAATTGGGTTCAAAGGTCACAAAAATGAGTTTTACGCGATTTTCAGCAAAACGATAAGTTTTATCATAAAATTAACAAAATTGTAGATCAGATATCTCCTGTTTTTTGGTATAATTTGACCGGACTATAAGGTAACATAAAACTATGCTCTTCCTTAATAACACACTCAAACCAGAATTATTACAATCACGTATCACCCCCATTGTCACTTAAATCATGGTTCTTTCTTTCAATATTCCAGCAATTTTCCTGCTTGCTATCTGACGGAACGCTCGAGACGAATTTATGAGATCGCTCCATCTATTTTGCGACTAACCGCCTTCCAATTGTCCTCCAGCCGAACTTTCTGTTGACTTTTCAATTCCAGGGTTTTGCTTCAAAAGGGATTTTGTTTCGAGAACACGGAGAGGATTTACGACACTTAATTTTGGACTTAATTGGTAAAGTATATTTCTGTCTCCTGTTTTAGGGTCGGGGTCACATCTGCAAGTCCCGATTATGGCAAATATGTAAGTACGTGTAGGTACGCCAAACAGATACATAGTTTAGGACCCTTTCTGCAAAGGATCCAGTTGTTGTTCTAGTAATTGCACAAGATACCAAATTGGATCATTTCCTGTACAATAGAGGTGCCCATTAATTTTACGTGGAGACAAGAATAAGTGTTGACAGTATGGTAGGCGCCGCTAGATAAACTTGCAATAAAGTACATTCACCTTTCCTAATATCCCATCGCAGATACCGGAACAAAAAATAATGAACCGTTTTTCATCACTAGAGAACGTAAAGAATCACGATAGAAGTCGTTTCAGGACAGCTTTATGTCTATGCTAAGAAAGCCAATAAATTTATGTGGGTTAATGACCGTTATTACACGTTTATCTGGCGCCTACCGTACGTGCTAAACTGCCAAAATAGTTTCTTCTTTCTTTGGATCGTGTCTCACGTTATTAAATAACGCCAGGGTCCATCCAAACAGTGTATTTCTAAACAGTGTTTACCTACAAATACTGTCCTGAATACTCAAAGCCCGCACAGACGTCCCCAAAAGCACTAAAGCTCGCATTCCAAGACCTGAAGCTTCCAATATACTCAGTCCTTCTATGTCAATCTATGTAGACGTTTGACCTAGTAGCAGGGAATACTGAATAGTAGATATATTCGGACTTACCCTGAATTTGAATACAAAACAGACAGGCACGGTAGGTCTTTTCAATGCCAAACACTATTTCGAAGTAGATGTAATGTAAAACGGGGTGAATGGAAACGAAGGGTCGAATAGAATAAAACTTTGAATGGTATTTTCACATGAACGCCACATAAGTGGTTTGGTAAAAAAAATATCAATCTTTAAAACTAATATTGATTTAAAATCCTGAAATAGTTCAAGCAACATTTAAATAAAGTGAAAATGTTCTAAGACTTGTTTCTACCACAGAACAGAAAAAACAGGTTTCTACTCACCCCTGCGTTTCTATTTACCCCGTTTTACGTACACAAAGTACTAGCAACCAACATAGACAAATAATAGAATAGACAAATAACATTTATTCGACAAGTACATAACATCAAGAAACACAAATTTAAACACAACAATACAGTACTACAGAACAATACAGTTATATTGCGCTGAGCATGAACAATTTTCATGAAAAAGATTAATAAAACAACATTCAGTAATTACCAATTTAAGAAAAAGAATGATAAAAACATTTAGTTCGGACTCGCACAGGCAAGTTTACAAAAGATGAGTAAGAAAATATACTGAAAAAGAAACAAAACTGTCTGTCCAAAAGCCTAGGGCTATCCTAGAATATGCAATCCATGAAAATGCTGCAGCACGGCTTTTCAGAGCACTCGTTAAATTGAGCAGGTAGTATGTCGCTCATGTTCCATTTTGCTCCAAACTTGCTTGAATTTATTTCAAATACGCTAGACAACATGAGATGATTTTTAACCGTTTAACAATTTTATTCGAAGTTATACAAGGCCTTTCAGAGGTATTTAAAGCAAAATAAATATGAAAAAAAAACTTTTTTTAAACCTGACGCACATGAACTGTTCGGGGGCAGAATAACACAGCTTACTTGCCATTGATCTAACGAGTAAGCTGTGTTGTTCTGTCCCCCGAACAGTTCATGTGCGTCAGGTTCGTGAACGTACTTTATTTGCGCTTAGTTCTTGTCGTACGAACTCTGGCTTACGCTGCCCTATTCATAGAATGATGGAATTCACATTTGATTGACATTGATATCTTTGCATGCTCGAAAAATAATTTTAAATCTAATGTTATACATATTTTATTTCAATTGTAATCTGATTATTATTTATTTATTCCATAATTTAATGAATGAAATTGTTATTGATTCGATTTGATTTTGTAACTCTAGTTAACTCTAGTTTAGTAACATATTTATTAAACTCAAAATATTTGTTAATTTTGATAATGGTCGTCTAGTGGCAACCACTGTTCTTTGAATATGTTTTATCTGCGGATAATGCAGTGGACTGCAACATTACCACTTAAAGTTTGTTAATCTTGTATATTATATATATGTTGTAGTTGTTTATTATCCCTTTTAATAAAAAAAATAAAATAAAAATATAATAAATAAATAATATAAAAAATGGAGAATGGATTGATTCGGAAACAGTTAGAATTTGTTTTAAAGGTGCCACTTTACCACCGTACGTATACGGCTACGGTTGTAGGTTTAAAGTGGAACCTTACACGTTTCCAGTGTCACAGTGTTCCAGATGTTGGAAATTCGGTCACCTATCGAGATCATGCCCTACTAATAAAACAATATGCCCCAAATGTGGCAATCAACATCCTAACTGTGAAACAAATGAATATGTATGTGTTAATTGTAAAGGACCACACATGGCCATGTACAAGAAATGCCCTAACTTTTTAAAAGAGAAAAGAATTAGAGATATTATGACTAAAGAAAATTGTACCTACAGAAAGGGATTGGATTTATATCTAAAAGAGAACGGAACTCGACAAATTATCACTACAACTACAAACTTAGAGAGAAATATGAATTTTGAAAGCTTAGAAAATGAAAATGCAAACTATACACAAACAAAAACATACAAGGACGCGGTAACAGCAAATACAAATATTCAAAGTTCGAGTTTTGCATCGAATAGTACGACAGAAATAGACAATTTAGGAAAGAAAACTAACCAACAAAGATATGTACCGAGAAACAAGCATATTGAGACTAGTCTGATGAGTAGTAATAGAGAAAAAGAAAATTACAATACCCAACCGGCAACTACAGACAAACAATCGGAAAAAGACGGACTTTCAGAGACAGTAAATACAAGCTCTAATCTAGACTTTTTTAGTATTTATCAAAAAGTTAAAGATATATGTTTTTCAGATAATAGTTGGCTCGTGAAACTACAGGAATTAGGCAAAATTATGTTTGATTTATGTAGTAAATTATTCCTTAATGTGTTTAGAAGTGATGATGTGTGGAAAAAAATAATGTTTATGTTCAATAATGGCTAACGATAATAGAAATATGCTATCTCTTCATATTGTACAGTGGAATGCACGTAGTTTGTTGCCTAAACGTAACGAATTCGAACTTTTGCTTGCACAAGAAAAAGTACATATAGCACTAATAACTGAAACTTGGTTGGAAACGGATACACACTTAAATGTAAGCACATACAATATTTTTAGAAAGGATAGGTCGGATGGTTATGGCGGGCTAGCTATTTTAATACATAAATCTATAAAAGTACAACAGTGTAACACTATTATTAATAATCCTGGAATAGAAATAATGAGCGTCAAACTTTTAAATTGCAATGAAATTAAAAATATAGTGTTAATATATTGCCCTTCTTCGGTTCGTACTTGTCTTTCTGACTGGGAACAAATATTTTCATTTTTTTCAAGCAAATGTATTGTTGCCGGAGACTTTAATGGACACCATGCAACTTGGTCTTCCAAAACTGACGCAAGAGGAATCCAGTTGTATGACTCTGCTTTAGACTCGGGGTTTATTGCCCTTAATGATGGTAGTATGACGAGAGTGACCTTGGTTGATGGAGTTGCACAGAATACATCTCCTGATGTAACATTTGTATCTACTGATTTATCAGTTTTGCTGGAATGGAAGATTATAAACGAAAATTTAGGAAGTGATCATTTGTTTATAAAAATCTCGTACAAGTATAATAGCAACTTAAATTCGTTTGATATAGTTAAAAAACGGAACTTCAAACGAGCGAAATGGTCAAAGTACAGCGAAATCCTAGGAAACTATTTAATGCAAACTGTCGTTTCAAGCAATGTACAATCACTGTACGACAACTTTGTAGAACTAGTAAATAAGGCCGCCGATGAATGTATTCCTTTCATTAAAATTTGTAATAATCCAACAAATGGCTTTCGGCCAAAGTCGTATTGGAATCCCATGTTATCCCATTCGGTAGCACAACGTAGACTGGCCTTGAAAAATTTTAGGAAAAATCCCACACCGAATAACCTAAGTGTACTAGATCTAAAAACAAAAGCTGCTAAAAAAGCCATTAGTCAAGAGAAACTAAAAGATTGGCAAAATTACTGCAGCAGTGTTAATGAACAAACATCTAGTTCTGAAATGTGGAAACGTATGGGATGGATTAAGGGACGTGCATCGCCAAGGTCGTCTGTTTCAAATGAACACAAGGTTGATCTCCTGCGTAGTCTTGCTCCTGATTACGTCTACCCAAAACACCAGCAGTTTAAATCAAATAATACAGTACTAGAGGACGAATTTACTTTACAAGAAATGTTAAACTGCTTTAAACGAAAAGACACAGCTCCTGGTGCTGATGGGATTACATATTCTTTGATATTTAATTTATCTTCTGATAGTAGGGGAGACCGGGGATGGTTGACTATAGGGGCAGGTAGACTAAGCAATAATAACTCGCCACTATCGCGTGTTTTTCATCAACCAATCACGAGCGACGATGCCTCTCCAGGCCCCACTAACTTGTGCAAAGTGAGCCACTCCAGTCGCACGGCGTTCGTGAGTGGGATCACATGTTGTGTTTTTGGTCCCGGTAAGTAATTTTTTTCGTTCGTACTTTTTTGTTATTGTGCCTATGGATCTGTTAGAAACATTATTGTTGTTGTGCAAAAAGTAAATATGATAGTTTTATTCTATATTACACAGTATTGCTTCCATGTTAGTGCTAGAGTTTGCACGTGATACGCCGGTAAAATTCAAAATGGCGTCAGGGGTTGGTTGACAAATTTTGTTCGGGGTAGGTAGACTACCTAGTCAACCAACCCCTTTAAAATAAATATAAATTTTACTTATTTTTGATCTTACTTACTAGATTTGTGCGGGCAGGTTAATGTGCACATCAATGCAAACACTATATGGTCTTCTCTCACATACTAAATTACAGTAATTGTATTTTTACAGAAAATGAGGACGTACAAAAGAAAATCTGAAAGGGGTGATGTACCAAAAGATATTTTAGAAAGAGCTTGCCATGAAGTTATTTTCGATAATAACAGCATAAACGCCTCATCAAAGAAATATCAAATTCCATACAAAACGTTGCATCGTTATGTAACTAAACTTAAACAAAAGCTAGAAAGTAATCCGAACTCTACGAGAGCTGATTTGACCCTGGACACGGTGGGGTACATAAAAAATAGGCAGATATTTAGCGATGACGAAGAAAATAATCTGGAAGCTTATTTGAAGACGGCTGCTGACATATATTATGGATTAACACCGTATGAGACACGCAAGTTTGCTTTCGAATACGCAAAAAGGAAAATTTATGTATGTTGATAATATTTTCATAAAAGCAATTTGTTGATCTTTGATTAGCGATTTATTAAAATAATTAAAGTTATAATTAAGGTTGAAACACAAAGTACAAAAATTAATCTTACTTATTATTAAGTTTTATTCTATAGTTTAAAAAGAGACTGTTTACCTTTATTAAAGTTCTTTATTAACCGAGAATGAACCAAAAATTTAAGTTTGTTTATAATTAAATAAAAAGTTTCTATTATTTAATACATTTTAATGTTTTATTTTGTACTATAATCTTCTTTATTTACACTAATTACTGCCTAGGTCAACCTACCCCATGTTTATGGCCAACTTACCCCGAACATGGGGTAGGTTGACCAAGCGTCAGGGGTTTAGAAAATTGACTAAATAAGTATTATAATGATAAATATACAGGTTATAGATTACTATTTTAGGTGCCTGAATATTTCTTCTATCTGTATTAACTGTTGCTTTTGTTATATTAAGTTGAACATCAGAGTTAGACGAGCTTGAGTCAAAAGTTAGTCAACCATCCCCGGTCTCCCCTAGAGAATATTTACTAAATCTATACAATCTTATTTTTAGGACTGGGATTATTCCAAAACAATGGCGAGACATATTGGTCACACCAATACCAAAATTTTCACCAGATAATACTTGCATTAAATTAAGACCAATTTCATTAATATCCTGTGTTTGTAAAATTTTCCATTCAATGCTGACAAAGCGGCTTGAGTGGTATATTGAAAAAAACAAGTTGTTATCTCAGTATACCTCTGGGTTTAGGAGGGGACAATCTTGCCAGGACTGTTTAGTTAAATTAGTTGCTCAAATCTACACAGGGTTTTCACATAAAACTCCAACAGTAGCCTGTTTTGTTGACATTACTAATGCATATAATAATGTGTTGATAGATGTGCTGGTAAATATTCTAGATGAGATAGGAATTGGAAAAACGTTTTGCCAATATTTATGGAATTTTTTGAGCGAGAGACATCTTATGATTAGAGATGAATCAGATAAAGGTAAATTCTTTATAAGATATACAGATAGAGGATTGGCACAGGGAGACCCAATTTCACCCCTTCTTTTCAACATAGTCACAATTAAGTGCTTTCGAGAAATTCAAAACGTTACTATGTGTCAATACGCAGATGATTTTGTCTTATACCGAACGTCTATTAATTTAAAAGAAACCCAACGCGCACTACAAACAGCGCTGGATAGATTGTGCTATGTGCTAGACGAGTTAGGATTAGAATTATCGGCCACAAAATCTAAAGTGTGTATTTTTAGCAGAGGTTTTAGAAGGCCAAAAGTTGAACTCAAAATAAATAGTCGCAATTTAGATACAGTTGATAGTTACAAATACTTAGGTGTGTGGCTCGATAGATGCTTGCGCTGGAGTAAGCATATTAACTCTACTGTAGAAAAAGTCCAAAGAAACCTTAGTTTGCTTAAAGTTTTGGCGGGTAGGTCCTGGGGATTGCACCCTCAACATTTGAGACATATTTATATAGCTCTAATTAGAAGTCGGATAGATTATAGTTGCTACATATATGATGCTAGTGCGAAGTGTCACTTAGATAAGTTGAATAAGTTACAAAACCAAGCTTTACGGGTTATAGGAGGTTTTATCAAATCCACTCCGATACACGTTATGGAGAGTGAGCTTGGTGTAGTTCCACTGTACATACGAAGAAAGTATCTAGCTTATAAGTTTTGTCTTAAAGCCAAATCCATAGAAAATAATGTAACAAAAACCCTATTAGATGAACTCTATGCTCTTCGACAAAATAGTTACTGGCGAAATAAGGTTATTCCTATAATAGCTGCAGCATTTAACGAGGTTAAAGATATTGAGGTAGCATCTTCTTACCCTTTATTTATGTTCACCCTAAGAACATGGGTCACCAACATTAATGTGAATGAAATAATTCGCTGTAATTTAGAATCAGTCAAGTTACCTAAGGGGAATTATGATTACAGTTTACTAAAACACGAAGTGACTAAAGAGCTATACACAAAATATAATGGTTGGTTTACTATATTCACAGATGGGTCGAAGAGTGTAGAAGGTCGCGGAGCGGCTTACTATATTCCCTATAAAGATGTAGATAACCTAAATAATAACTGTTATAAAATAAGTAAACCAGCATCCATTATGACGTTGGAGCTCATTGCGATCTCAGAAGCATTGACATTTGTCATAAATTGTCAAAACAGAAATACTGTTATTTGTACTGACAGTAAAAGTTCCCTACAGCATATAGCTCGATGCGCCTCTGGCCTCAGAGGTGCTTCGATAGCTTATGGCATTCTAGATAAGATAGACGAACTCATTCAAAAAGGTGTTCTGCTGAGATTGCAATGGGTCCCATCGCATATTGGAATACGGGGTAACGAGCAGGCTGATATGTTGGCCAAATATGCAGCCAAACACGGAAAACAAACAAATATTACTCTTGACTATTCCGAAATATTACCAAAATTTAAAAATGTTTGTTATGATCTGTGGAAGGAATACTTTGACAGAACTTCATTAGAAAAAGGAATTTGGTATAAAACCATACAGTGTCAGCCTGCTCGTATACCTTGGTTTGTAAATATTAACCTAAGTAGAAAACTAGTGGTTACAGCTCACAGACTCAGATCGGGACATTTTCCATGTAACAAATTCGCTTTCTTGATGAAAAAGGTAACCTCTCCCAACTGTGAGGTGTGTGGAGTTCTAGAAGATATGCATCACTTGCTAATGGAATGTGTTCAGTATGAGGCTGATAGAAGTAAGTTGTTCAGGGTTTTAAAGTTGAACAAGAACAATATAGGTACGTTCCACCAAATATTAAGTAAGCCGACTTCCGATGATGCAAGAAAGTTGTTCGAGTTCATGACCCTGATCCATTGATCTCGTTTGTAAGTTAATAATTGTCTTAGGGTACGATGGGACTGACATACGCTGTGCGTTATAAAAGTCCCTAAACTTTTAAAGAAAGAAAAAAAAAAAAAAAAAAAAAAATAAAACCCGACCTAAAAAAAAGCCAAGAGACGTCTTGAGAAGTTATTTGATTGGAACTATTAATCGTTTTTAGCAGTCGCTTGTTTGAAAAAGTAAACATTTAAAGCAATTATTTTGCTATTGTTTTCTTATTGAATATCAGATATTGATTATACTATTACCTAATTTTTCGAAATATCAGTAAACAGTTAGTCGAATATCCATGTGACCTGGGTTCTTGTTCGGACAAAGATTCTGCACTGCACTGCGCGGCAGCAGCCAGTGTTTTGGGCACTTTTCACATTGACAGCGATGTGTTTGAATTTTTGGAAGCTCAATGTCCTGTATACGCGTTTGTAGGACATATTTATTTTTTATAATACCGCATTTGTATATTTTATGTTTTCTTAGTTGTCTATTAATGTATAAATTTCTCTTAACATTTGTGAGGATTTATTTATCCCTATCAAAATGATCGGCCCTCAACCACGTCAAGCTTACAAACCGATTTCCCAGAATCTTCTCTGCGCAGCGCAAACCAATTCAGTGAACGACGTGCACGTATACAATTTCCTTGAATCTCGAATAAAGAGAACTGTGACAAAAGCTATATCCTCTCAAGAATCTTGACTTAAGTAAAGGCAGCCAAGTGAACCCAGGGTCGTAAGCCTGTATACTTAAGTGTCCGTTAAGTTTACACAGGCCTGTTTAATTAAAGCTTAAGTGCGTGTTGCGTATGTGAACGTTATAAACACATAAATAAAGTCGAGATAACTGACTTTATCGGAGGAAGGGAGTTTCATGTTTATAATGACAGTTTAAGAAGGTCTTATGGGATTCCGTAGTTTATTAAATACATAGTGCCTCGTCATAACTTTTACACGGCTTTTTTATTAGACAAAAAATACTCTTCCAAACAAAAAAAGAATCATCCAAATCGGTTAACAATTGGCGAAAATATCGCTTAAAACAAACATTTTTCATGGGATCCCATCATCAGATCCTGTGATATACCTTCCATCATCAGCTCAGCAATATGAGATGATGATGACCATGACACATATCTGAATTGCGTTAGAAAGTTTCTGAAAAACATTGTATGTGCTTATAAAATTTGAGCGTTTCCCAAGATTTCCATGGGATTGCATCATCAGATTCTAACTTGGTGATGATGGGACCACCTCAGGAGTTTAAAATCGGACAGACTACAGAATTTTTAAAATCGGTCCAGAATTGGCGGAGAAATCGGTAAACATACATAAAAAAAATATATATATTCAGATATGCATAAGTATCAGGTTTAATAAATCAAAAGGTATTTCACCTAAAATTTTCAAAATAAATTGTCTTTTTTATCGTAATCATCGCATGAAGATACTAACATAGTTTAGAAGAACACAACATGATCCCACAAATATACTCAAAAGCTATTGTAGATATTTTATTCATACACAATAAGGCATCGCACTGATTACGTTCCCAAAACTTACTAAGTATTTGAAAGAAAATGAAAGCCCAACCTTTGAATTTAAAATAGCATTACGATCTCATGTTTTGTCACCCGTTTCCCCTTCAAAGCTCCAAGGTCTAACACTAAAAAGTCTTGTAAAGATTCCACACAACGGGAGAAAGTTTTCAAAATTCACACATTCATAGCATAGCACTAGGTACGTCATTTTATGCACTTGACTTGGCTAGTGACCGCAGTGCAGTTCTCCGGTGAACTGCTGACATTTACGGCCAATGGCTATGACGAACTGCTAATCGTCAAAGACTGCTGCGTTAGCTAGATACTGGACACTTGGATGCGCTTGTATATAGTTGACTGTGTATTCGGAAGATATAGGCATAAGTAGACTTTGATAACTCCCTTTGATTAAACTTACCAGTGTCAATTGCGAAGGATGTAGAACATATGGCGTAGGAAAAAAGTCATTTTTAAATATATATTTTTGTATGCAGCAAGCCCACCACGCTTTATCCAACCACCGCAACTCCTGAATGCCAGAATGAGCAGTGATATCTACCAGAAAAAGGCCGAGTTGATGAAGCTCGACAAGTCCCGGAGAAATGATTCAACTGACTATCTCCAACATAAGTACTCTGAAACTTACAGGGTCTGCCTCATTTTAATGCTCACAATGTCTCGAGACGATAATAAACTGTCTTGCACTCCGCAACCATATTAATCAGAAAAGAAAAGCGGAGGTGTTGCTACAATTACAAAAAGAAGCTGAATATTAGCATAAACAGGATGCAGGTAAAATTATATTCGAACGCTGTATTCTTCCTTCTCCAAAACAAAATCAAGATAAACCGATTACCAATGTACATACGTATCAGTTGCAATAATCACGAAACAATAGCCATTGCCGCTGATACCAAGGATATAAATATGTATGTACATAAGTACATGGTAATAATTGTTGATACGTCACGGTCTGTTTCACCCCTTTGTTGAGACGCGATACCGTGACGCGAAAGCTCTCTCTTTAATGTGCTAAAAATATCAAATATTATAAATATTGGATGTATGTAAATTTGCAGCAAAACAAAGAGCTGGATTATTAAGGTATCTTCCATGGCGTCCACCATGGCCTATCCTAATAAAGTAGCCCACGACATTCAGTGACAGTGAAGGTTTTTGGTCATCATCATCATCATTATCATATCAGCCAAAAGACGTCCACTGATAGACATGGCCTCCCCAATGTGTCGCTACAACAACCGGTCCTTTGCTTCTCGCATCCATCGTCTACACACGACTCTCACCAGGTCATCGGTTCACCTTGTGAGAGGTCTTCCAATGCTTCCAACGCGGTTGCCACTCCAGAAATTTTCGGCCCCATCGATGAATATTCGTAATCAAATCAGACCTACTTTTTACAAACACACTTTTTTATTGTATCTAGATGTAACAATAGCAAAACAAAAGGCTTGATCATTGATATTATTTTAAAGTATAATTCAGTCTTTTGACAAGTTGACGATCAAATAATGAGCTTGCCTTTGACTTTGACTTTGTATTTGATTTAAAATATTCTGTCTGAACTTTACAGTAAATAAAGTCAGCATCTTAAATAAAGAAAGTTTTTCTAAGTAGATGTCATAATAATATTTCTCTATCGTTACAGAAATCGATAACAAAGAAGACAAGCTTGCTTGGATATTGTGAAGAGTTTATAATGAAGGGCCCGAGATAGAACAAGAACTTAATACTTACATCGAAAACTAATTAAAAGTTGCCGATAATACACCATTATCATCATTAACCTTCGTGTTCAATGCAATGTCCTCAAACAGCACTGTAGGGTCCAGCAATACGTAAACATCAGTGAACGATCGGACAGCAAACCAACACGAAATCACTTGGCAAAACTAGAGTCAGATTTTGTAGCTTCTGATGACCCGAAAATAATGTTAAAGATCTACAAATAAAAACCAACAACCCAAGGGCACGGAGTTCAACTTGGCCATCTATTGGGCAAAATAAACTATCGCAAATCGTCTAATTTGCGAAAATTGGCATCGTGTCGAACAATAGAAGAAGAAAGAAGCGATGCCTGCCAGATTGAAATAGCTAAGGCTTGAGCTGTTATGGCTCTATGGCTTGTCGGTGGACGATAATAGGCAGCAGAATGAAGGACGCATCAAGAATAAAAAGATCGTGTAACGGGACAAGGCGAGGACGAAGAAAAAAGACCTACTGACATCTATTCGTACAGTCACACCTAGTTACTCGTAATCTATGTAGATGCATTCAATTTTTCCCGGGGGCGTTTGTGCTTGACGTCTTTGAGCGTCAAAGCCTCTCGTTTGCAGCACAAACACGCTTCAAATAAAACCAATCACTACGGATTTGTTCGCAATTCTTATCACAGACAAAAAGAAAACTAGTGAAAAACTGAAAACAGAGAAAATACACATACCACACATATATCGTTATGATTCTGACTTTAAAAATCGGTTTCTTGGTTTTCATTTTCTTAAGCGTTCCTTTTCAGGGTTCCGAACATAACCGTAAAAAACGGAGCCCTTATATAACACAGTCTGTCACAGCCAGTTTTCTTCGGATCTACTAGACTGATTCTGTTGCAATTTGGTAAAACCTAACATTTTTTTAAAAATTGTAGATACCTACACCTAAAAATTACAGGAAATACTATAAAAAGTCTGTAGTGTTAAAATAACATCTTAAAAAAATGAAATTGGTTCGGAACACTTTGCACGCGAGTCCGACTCGCACTTGGCCAGTTTTTTCCAACTATATTGGGGTCGGCTAAGCAGAACCTGATGTATGCACTTCAGTATCAGTATTTTACAAGGAGCAAACTGTCAAAAAAGCCTTCATTTATATACAGTTTTGACAGATTGCGACTGAGATACGAATGCTGCTTAAAAACTAGTAGGATTCTGTATGACTTAGATATTATTTAGCGACATTTTATAATTTTGATTATTTGTGATTTGATTATATATTTATAAATAGGACCATTTAATACAAGTTTATTTATTTATTATTTAAATTTTAATTCATAGTGTGTGTGACTATTTAATAATAATTTTAATTGAATGTCTTTTTAACATTTTGTATGCCACAACGGCCGTACGTACGCCTTTTTGTTTATGAACAACCTGCATTCCTTTTATGTAAACTCATGTTTCTACAAATAAATGTCTTGTCTTGTCTTGTTTTGTCTCCCTCTGACCTCCAAAAGACTAGTTACCGGACAACGCATTTTTTTTTAAGACTCGTTAGACTTTCGGACTTCTAGCTAGTGATGACTGTCAAAGATTGGCAGAGAATGGCAGAACTAATTTAAGGATTAAGCACCTTTAACAATAATACTGCCATGCTTGGCTAAAATTTGGTCATTGCAGCATGTCTTATTAAGTATGAGAAACAAAAGGATAAAAGTAATCCTGGCTTTTCTTTTTTTTTTTTATTTGTAATGGGTTTGCTCTTGACTCTAGTCTATGTCAGAGATGACAGAGACAAAGTCTACGATGGAGCGAGCCTGCCCAGAAGGAGCCTCTTCACTCTAACTTTGAAGAGATTAGGGTTGTAAGCTTTTGGAAACACAGACGCACGCAGAGAGCCAAGCTAAAGCCCAAACTCGTCCTAGTCTTCCCTAGTCTTTATCGAAGATCTAAGCTAATAAAGACAAATTGAGAGTACGCAAACAATTTATTATTTTAATAGAAGACAAAGGACTAACTGGAAATCTGACAACTAATTGACACAATTTAATTATAACACCTAAATTAAGGCTTCAATTAGTATCGTAGCTGTGTTATAAACGCTAGTCTTTAGATTACAAAGGTAGTTATATAAATAACTAGCACTTCGCCCGCGACTTCGTTCGCGCTGCAATTTTCTTAAAGATCCCTAATTTTTTCTAGACCAATTATATACTAAAACCATCCTCGAGAACCACTCTATCCATTGGTGAAAATAACATGAAAATCGGTACAGTTTTAGTCTGTTGAGTTTATCGCGAACAGAGAGACAGACGCGGCGGTTTGACGTGCTATGCAAGCAACGGGTATGTCACACTTCCAAACTTCAGGCTTCTACCAGGAAATCCCGAAAACACAAATAAATTAACACTCTGCCTGAACTGGAAAATGAAGCCATGGAGAATCATCGGGACAGTTACACTACATACCTACGGCATCAGGACAAATGGCGCAGTTACGTATGTTATAACAACAACAGCAATAAAAAATCGAATATGATCAGGTTCTTATCACACACTGCTCACGGAATTGCATAATTTAATTTCGCCAAGGCTGGTTTCCGCCATCAATAAATTGCAAATCTATTTAGTCCGTCAGTTAGAGTATTGAAAAATAATGGACACGTATTTTTTTGTTTTTGTAAATAAATATTGACAAAGATAAAACGCATCAAAACTCTGGAGTGGGGCTCGTGACGTCAGACTGCACTAAAATTATATCGCATGACGTATTGAGAATTTTGATAATCCAACTGACGGACTAATTAGATTTCAGTGGACAAGCCTATTGTTCGTCAGAACAAAGTATAATATAATATAAATATGCAGCATGAAGCGTGCAAGCAAGCAAGCATTTAGCATGCAAGCAAGCATGCAGCACGCAAGCAAGCAAGCATTCAGCATGCAAGCAAGCATGCAGCACGCAAGCAAGCATGCTAGCAAGCATGCATTATGCAAGCAAGCATGCAGTATTCAAGCTAGCATGCAACATACAGCAGGCATTGTTTCTGTCACGGCTCCGGCGCTGCGGGGCTCCGACGGTCCCCAGCGAACTTATCGTCGCAGATTGTTTTAGTGCTGACCACCGCAGCTTCGGCTTGCTGGGCGGTCAGCTCAGCCGAGGCGGCGAGCCTGCTCCTCAGTTCGCGGGCCATCTCGCCCCTCCACGCCTACGCGGGCTTAAATTACACTCTAGGGGGCAGACAAGACTACGTGGAGTCGGTTTTACAGCGATTCGTTTCTGTCACTTACTTTTCTAGCAAAACTTAGTGCCTATTTAAGAAAATATTTTAATAAGGTTCAAAATGCTTAAAAAATTTCGTTGGGATATTAAACAGTAGGTCTTTTGACGATGAATATTATACTGATTGAATCTAAATCAGAATCTTAATTTTAGCAGTTTATTCGAAATATTGAAAATCGGAATGTCGTTTTTCGGACCGAAAACCCATCGGGCATTTGTTCTTCGGGCGTATGATTATCGGAAAATAAACAAATCGCGTTTAAGACTTTCGGTAAAATTATTTTCGTGATTTTTAATAATAGACATTATAATTTTTAGGTATAACTTCAGATTTTTGAAAATCGGAGTATCGAAATTCGGAAAAAAAAAGACAGAGTATTTGGGTGTTCCCCCACAAGACAAACGGCGATGCGCCACCGGTACATGGTGGACATCCCACCCACACGCACGAAACGGTTTAGGAACACGTTAATTGTGCGTACAGCTAAGGAGTGGAATTCCCTGCCAGAGTCTGTGTTTCCTGATAACTACAACCTGGGAGTCTTTAAGTCAAGAGTGAATAGGTTCCTTCTTGGCACCATCTTCGACCACATCATCGCTTACCACCATGTGATATGGTGGTCAAACGCGTGCCTATCATTAGTAAAAAAAAAAATTAAATAATAGTCTGAGAAGCTCTACTTTCAGTATTCAGGCTAATAATGTCAGATAATAAAATAGTCTAATGACACAGTTCCATAAATAGTCTGTTTCGTCCTAGATTCGTTATTACCTCATCAATAAACCTCATTCTAACCATATCGTCGTTGTCACGTAAACATACTGCTCCCGTATTAAAATTGTATAAAAATAGTTAATTACCTGTATCTACTGAAATCTTTTTACAAAACTGAAGAAAATAGTACAATTCGTGAGTGGAAGTGTTATCTAATTGATTTATTCAACGTAGACAAAATAAACACAACTTTAGTGAGTGATCAAAACATTGTGACTATTTCAGCTTTGTGAGTGATAATAACTACGTATTTCTGCATAAAACGACTAATTACTTGGCCGATATCACTGTGAGTTCGATAAACAATAAAAACAAAACGCTATAAAGCTTAAAAAGTGAATTTTATAAAAGTGACGCTTAGACAGTGGGTAAAAGCAAACATTCAAATTGTTTTCAAATTGACGGGTATTTAACGAACTTTCTATTCCAAGAGTCTATTGATCAACAATTTCAATCCATCTGTCAACTGTCGCGCTGGTCTAGTGTCCCGGCAACCGACCTTACTTGAAGAATCTTGCGTGGTCTGAGTTCGATCCTCGCATACGGCTTGTCTTTTTGTGAATGTTAAAGGATAATAAATTAAGTATAAAAATTCAACAATGAATTTCTTCGAGAACATTACGTTTAGAAAATCGAACACTAAACGTCGTTCGTTGACCCAGACCAATTCGGTAGAAACTAGTCCTAACAGTTCTAAGATAGATGGCAGTACCTGTAGTTTACCAAATATATCCACCGATGAAAATGACGTTCAGGTTCAACAACTTCAAAGCCAAATACAACAGCTCAATTTACAACTAAATTCGGCACACGAAGAAATTCAGAACCTAAATCTCGAAAATACTTCACTAAAGAAGACCGTCATTGAACTGACATCTAAATATATTATTTTAAAAAAAGCTACCAAAACATTAACTAGTGAAGTAGTAACTCCTGGCAAAAGCAAGAATAGAACTACCTCATCAACTCCACGAATTAACTCTCAAAAGAAAAACAAGAAGAAGCACTGTAATAAACTCCCCTCCAATGAAGACCTGGACTCCTGCAAGACGTCTGATATTATACCCAGAAACCATGAAAACCAAATAATAGAAACCGTAAACAAACCAAAGAAGAATAAATTATCTATTGTTAGTGCTAATAAAGTTAATAACATTACATCAATAGCTGAAGAAACATTTAAAAACTCTCAAATATGTCACTATATCTTGCCAAACTGTGGTATATCACAACTTATCAATAATTTAGATAAGAAAATAGCGGACTTTACAATGTCCGACTATTGTGTCATCTTGATTGGTGAAAAAGACTTTCAGCAAACTGAAAACTATGTTAATATAATTATAGAATTAAGAGAATCCTTGCTTAAAATTCAGCATACAAACGTAATTTTATGTGTTCCTACCTTTAAATTAAGTAATTTCTCAACTATGTTTAATTGGCGAATTGAGACTTTTAACAACTTACTACATCTTGATCTTCAAACTTATGGTTACGCAACTGCATTTGACACTAACTTTGATCTATTGTATGATTTTTCTATGTTTTCAAGAATAAATGGAAGGATAAACGACCGCGGAATGCGCAATATCTTTAATAACTTACTGCAAACTATATCTGAAAGTTCGATAGAACGTGATGCTTTTACTAACGAGAATGATAACAACATCGTTGCATCCCCTAGTCGTGTGTTTTTTCTTTGATTCTATGTATATTCTTCACCAAAATATTGCCGGACTCATAAATAAATCAGACCTTTTAAATATTTACATTCAGGAATTGTTGAGTCAGCAAAAAGTAGTTGACGTAATATGTATAACCGAGCATTTTATAATGTCAGGCCAAGAAAAGTTATTATATATTCCTAATTATAAGCTGGCGACATGCTTTGCTAGACAGAATAAAAAACGTGGCGGTGCCTGTATCTTAGTAAGAGCTGGACATGAGTATAAAGAACGACCTGACGTAATGAAATACTCGATATCAGGAATTATAGAATGTTGTGCTGTAGAATTTCCCTCTCAAAAAATTATAATTATATGTGTATATAGGCCTCCTAAATCATGTAATCTAAGTAAGTTCTATGAAAATTTAGACCTTGTTTTAAAAAATGTCTGTAAAAAACCCTTACAAAAAGTCATTTTATGTGGAGACTTTAATATAGATATTTTGAACAGAAATAGAATCACCTCAGAATTTGAATGCTTTCTCAGGAGCTTCAACCTTAAATTAGAAATTAATCAGCCAACTAGATTTATCAGTAATACTTGTTTAGACAATTTTGCACATAATCTTAAGCAGAAGTGCCAACATGAAGTCACAGACTTTGGATTATCTGACCACTCTGCTCAATTGATTAAAATAAAAGTTAATAAAACGAATCAAATAAAAACATGGAGAACATTAAAGCGAGATATTACCCAAGAAAACCTTATTAAATTTCGATCGCACCTTGAAAGTCTATCATTTTCTGATGTATATAATACAGAGGATGCTAACAAAGCCTATGATAACTTTCTTGATATTTTCCGACTGTTACATGACCTCTGTTTCCCGTGTAAATTAGTAACTGTAAAATCTGAGAAAAAATTAAAATGGGTCTCTCGAGGGATACGAATATGTAGCAAAAAACAACGACAACTGTTATGGCTACAGAGACAAAAACCAACGTGCGAAAACAAAAATAAATTTAAGATTTACTCAAGGAGGTTTAAGAAAATTATTAAACTTACACAAAAAGCTCAGAATAACAACTTAATAAATAACTCAAAAAACAAATCCAAAACGGCTTGGCAAATTATTAATAATAACAAAATTGTAAGAGAACCCATTTCTCAAATAAAAAATGGAGATGAAATAATATCAAACCCTAATTTAATAGCTGAGTCTTTTAATAACTTTTTCATTGAACAAACCTCTGGCATATCTAAACATACGTTACGCGATACCATTAACATAAATATAAACCCACATACGATATTTATAGCCCCAGTTATACCCCAAGATGTAATACGTATAATTAAAAACCTAAAAAATAAAAAGAGCTCTGGCCTCGATGGCATTTCAACAACAGTTATCAAATTTGTTGCACATTGCGTAGCTGAGCCCCTTGCTCACATTATTAATGTAAGCATACAGTCTGGCGTATTTCCTGAAAGTCTCAAAAGCGTAATAGTTATACCAGTATATAAAAAAAATGATAAAGATGAAATGGTAAATTATAGGCCAATTGCTCTTATTTCTATATTCTCAAAGATCATAGAGAAAATCATCTATGAATCTCTTGACAGCTTCCTAACTAAATACCACATACTATGTGATGAACAAAAGGGCTTCAGGAAAAACAAAGATATAAACATGGCCATCTTTGATTTTCTCCATGAAATAATGCCTAAAGTGCAATATATGCCGATATGTCGAAAGCTTTTGACTGCGTGGACCACGATATTCTCTTAACCAAACTTGATGCGTACGGTATTCGTGGCAATGCTCTAAATTTAATAAAAACTTACCTCAAAGGCCGTAGACAATGTACAGAGATATCAAGCCTGTGTTTAAAATCTAAGAAGGAACTAAAATCTTTATCGTCATTTAAAGAAATAAAATATGGAGTCCCACAGGGAAGTGTCCTCGGACCTTTACTTTTCCTATTATATATTAATGACCTGCCACGTCATATATCTAATCCAATGGTTTTATTTGCAGACGACAGTACTTCAATTGTTTCATGTATCAATAAAAACTCATACGTAAATGACATCAATAACTCAATCAGCTGTTTAATAAAATGGCTTAACAATAATAACTTAGTTATAAATCTGCAAAAAACTAAAACTATGCATTTTCACCAACGAATATCTACAGGTGACATGGATATCAACTTCAATGGCCAAACTATCGATAAAGTGAATAGCACAAAATTTTTAGGTATCTTAATTGATAGCCAGGTAACATGGAAGCCGCAAGCAGAAGATATATGTAAACGTTTAAGCACAGCTGCGTTTATGTTATACAACCTATCCAAAAAAGTAAATCTGCCAACAACATTAGTGGCTTACCATGGTCTCGTAATTTCTATCTTAAGGTTTGGTGTAATATTTTGGGGTTACTGTAGTGAACGGGAAAGCATTTTTAAAGCTCAAAAGCGCTGTTTGAGAGCTATATTTGGCCTCAAACTTACTGACAGTTGTGTGCCCATATTTAAGTCTCAGAAATTATTAACTTTCCCATGCCTCTATATCCTCGAATTAGCAATATTTGTTATAACAAACCGTAATTTATTTGCAACATTAACAGAAACTAGAACACGGAGTACATCATTAAGATCACAATATCAGAACCTACTATGCACAGGCACGTTCAAAACTAGCTTATTAAAAAAAAGTGTGATCTGTATGGCTCCTGTTATCTTCAATAAAATTCCTGTACACATGAAAACCTTGCCATTGATGAAATTTAAAAAATGTTTTACAGAATTACTTGTAGACAAATGCTATTATTCTGTTCAGGATTTCCTAAATGATACATTATAACTACATATTTGCCTTATTCAACTTAGTTGTATAATAAGTATTGTATTTGCATGCCAACAAGGCAGAATGTACACGGTTCTTTATTATGTTATTTTCGATCCTATTTGTATGTACCTGCATTCTTAGCAAATAAAGTCCTATTCTATTCTATTCTAATAATAATAACGTCGGCCGTTGGCTGGAAACAGCCCACCGACCACCTTATTAAATGTAATCCTTATCATTTCGATTATTTCATGAGTTACTTTTCGTTCCAAAAAAAGTTGAAAAAGGCTTAATGTAAAAGGAAAAGGGAAAAAATCTACTATTTGTATTGATATTTGTTCCGGGATTTAAACTCCAGCATTTTTCAACTTTTTTTATTACTGTGCTTGATTTGGAGCCTAGTTGATAAGTTAACAACATAACATAAGCAGAGGTATCCTTAGTACATACCAAAATCCACATTTATCCACGTTTTACCGAGTACATATTTTTAGGCTATTATTATTTATATATTATTATCTAGCCACAAGCTCGAGGCTTGTGGCTAGATAATAACAGCCGCACGGATCGATCTTCAAGGTTAAGCAACGCTTGCCAAGGTTGATCTGTGGATGGGTGACCATCTTAACATACCGATTCTAGTTTCCTCCGTGCCTCGGTAAGCACGTAAGTCGTTGGTTCCGGCTGTCATTTGTCATTTGTCTAAAGTCAAAGATCTCAAGAAAAAAAAAAAAAGTCAAAAGCCAGTTAATCTGACTCCTTTTGCCACGCTGTACCGTGTTACCCAGTTTATGGGTTGTGGAGGTCTGGTAGGCAGCCGCTCCACGTAAAATATTGGTATTCAGCTAAATCCGTTTTGACTGGAAGCCGACCCCAATATAGTTGGGAAAAGGCTAGGCAGATAATGATATTTTTAGGCTACTACTTAGAAATTCCAGATAGGAATCCTCAATAACGATTTGCCCAATCTGGAAATGCTTGACATAAAAGACGCAAAAAAAAAATGCGAACATTAGTCAAAACAAAACTTCGTTCGTCTTCATGTCAATGTTGGTAAGACTGTACGAATATTCAAGATCGTACATTGTTTATAGGTCCAACTCCCAGCAATTTAGATTAGAATTTTACACACCCTTGCTAAAAGGAAATGGAGCGTGATAATGAGTAATAACCGCAGGAAACTGCCTGTAATAATTCCCGCTCAAAAGCTTTAGATCTTCTACCAAAGAAATTTTATAATGAAAATTAAACAAGAATAAAATTAACACGGTTATTTTGTTACGCTACTTTTAAAAGGTCGGCTGTAAGAAATTCGTAATTTATTTTTTGGTTGACGAAAAACTAGGCCAATTAGAAAAAGATAGAAATGAACGTGTCTCGAATCTGAAAAATGCCTACGATGACTTTTCGTAGAGCCCGCTACGACGCGCTACGCAAAACTCGTAGACTATACTCGTTTTCGTAGCCTGTGATCTACGGCGTAGACCGCAGTGGTTATTTCGGTATTTTTTGTGCAACTGCCAAAGTATAACCCTCCCTGGGTTATTTTCTAGGATAGTACCTTATCCCGACTTGACCACAACTATTTTAGATTTTCACGTCGAGAATAAATTTTAATGTAAGTTAACTAATATTTCTAGCCACATATGTGAAATATTTCGAGTATGCGGAAACCCGTGCCGCTCATAAATTATGAGCCATAATGAGAATCCAATTTTATCGCAAAATAGTTTTAGTTACAGGGGGTCAGGAGGTCAGATAGACCATGTAAAATACTGGTATTTAGCTGCACTTGACTAAAAGTATGCATCTAAATAATATTTTGCCAGGTTTGCTCAGTGGGTTGTCTTAGTGGTGCTGCGGAATTTGTCCGAAAGACTCACCGCGGCCCTCGAACTCAAAGGGCATTAGGAGGAACACGGATGGGTTTTAGTCAGTAATAGTCAGAAACGCCCTTACGCTCCGCCCAAAATACAGGGATATTTATTTTATTTTTCAGCTTATGTTGTTCCACTGCAAGGCAAAGACCTCACGTAGTCCCCTTTTTTCAAACTGACTTTTAAATCGACGCAACTTCTTTGTCTGAAAAGACTGGCTCAGCCCATTGATGAACTTAAAAACTGCACAGTGCAGTAAACGCACTAAGCAGGGCATTTGCAGCGCACAAGAGCCGGATTATGTCTACTTAGACGAAGGATACTTGAGACATGATCCCCGGATCCCCCTCAGTCATCTACCTTGTACAAGGTGTAGATATACTTAGTAAAAAGCCATGGTGAGACGTTTTGCATGACGTAAGTATACATGTATCTAGTCTTTTTAAGCCTGAGACTACATAGATCAACCTCGGGGTCTTTAAGTCGACTGAATAGGTTACATCTAAGCGAGACTGCTCCATTGTCGACCACATCATCACTTTCCTTCATCTAAGATTGTCGTTAATCGCGAGTCTTTCAATAAAAAAGCTCTTACATGTTCTGGCAGATATTTGTGATTTTATTTGTTAAAAAGAATCTGCCTCTCGACTTCGACAGGGAGGACATCCGATCGGGATCAAAAGTTTTCTGTATTTGTACCAATTTCATCTAAACCCGTTCCCTAGTCTGCATAAAATAGTACAAACATCCATCTATCCTGACAAACTTTCACATACGTAATATTTAAATAAGAAGTAGAATTTATTTAATACGTTATACACACAAAAGGACAGACGCCTTATGAATTTTATACTAGTCAACCTCTGATTTTAGTATCTTTCTTATTACCAGAACTTAATCTTTAATGATTTTAGACTCTAAAAACTTTTCAAAGCATTTAGCAAAACAGTATCTTGGGAGACTGTATTGCTAAATGCTTTGAAAGGTTGTTCTGAAACATCTTACTAATGAACTAACATTGACATCCGCCCTATCTGTATTTACTAACTATACCCAGTACCCTTTCTACTTCAAATAATAGCAAACTCACTTCAGTTGCAAAATAGTAATCACTTTTTGATGCAAGTAGACAAACTTTGTCAGTCCAGCATCCGAAAAAAATATCTGCAATTTCTTGCAATATTAATAAATATATGAAGGTATACCTAATGTTAACGATACTTTATTTCTTTTTTACGTGTGTTGAAAAACGTCGATTGATACATGTAGGCATTTGTCATTACTGTTTTTCGGCTCTATATAAGCCTCGCCTTTGGATCGGGCCTCTACTCTGCCCCGGTGGCAATGAGAATGTTTGCCTATTTGCAAAAAACAACGAGTATTAAAACCTCTTTTTTTTAAGGATGGAAAATCATCAAATGACTCCTTCTGCTCTGGGCGGAGCGGAAGGGAGTGTCAGACTCTTACTGACTAAAACCCATCGTCGTTCCTCCTAATAATGCCCTTTGCGTTCCAGGGTACGGTGCCTCTTTCAAACGATTTCCGCACCCCGCAGTAAGTGCGGCAGTGCTATCTACACTACACAGCCACGTTCAAAATCATGTGTGTCCATGACCATGAAAATGATTGGTAAAAGTTGGTCCCATATGTGACATGCCATTGTTGGTGGACCTAATTGCTACAGCATCAGTCATAAACTGTTCGTACAGAGTGTCATTCCCTGTCGTAGTTTTGTTTCCTGATAGCTACATCCTGGAGGTCTTTAAGTCAAGAGTGAATTGATTACTTCAAGGTAAGCGTCGAAAATTGCTTCCCATCAGGTGATATTGGGGATAACCGCGAGACGATTTAAAAAAGGCACCATAAACGACTTCCCTGTCAAGTCTGCTTATCCTCAAAGGTAAAGTATGAACATAAATAGTAGCATTATGGCTGCCAAACGTTTCGGAACGCATTAGAACGTCTCGCCCGATTAAGAAACGCAATGGCACCATTTCTTAGTACGTACAGGAACTACACCATTTTCAGAACGAAGTTGGCAATTAAAATTAACTTTTTTTATTATTAAAAGAAACTGAAAGATACAATTAAAAGAAACTTTTTTCTTCTTGCCCTTGAGGGAAAACTTTTTAAATTATAGCTTCATTTATTCCTTGGAGACCTTGAGCTTTTAATGTAATGAAATCCAATTCTGTTTTTTGGCGAGTTCCGTATCAAAAGAGCTTTTATGATTTCGAGTTTTAAAAGGGTCGAAAACCCAAACCGTTCTAAAAGAACACTGTAGCCACTTAAACCTAAGGCTTTTAAGAGACATCCGACATTTCCTCTAACGTACTCAGTTGACATAAAATGTGTTAAACCAAAAAAA